>JAKCPI010013725.1:0-24109 GCA_023213315.1 Euborellia annulipes
AAAATTGCTGGCCCCCGGGTGTGGCGTAGTAGGTAGCGTGCCTACCTCCTAAACCAAACGTCGCGGGTTCGGACCCAGGCAGTCCGATGATTTTATTTAAGTCATTTGGATACCAGATGGCTTAAATAGAAATGCCTGAACCCACAATAGATAATATATTAATATATTACAACGGTTATCGTCTAAAGTCTTAAATGGCCTAAGTTGCCGAAAAGACTGTGTGAATGTGTGTGCGAGTGTGAGTGTGAATGAGAAAAAAGTGTGAATGTTTAAAAAAAAAAAAAATTACTGAAAATTTAGCGTTTTTCTTTCGCAAAAATAACTTCAGCAACTTCAGCAACAACACTTAAGGAGAAAATTTTTTCTTTCCATGTTATTCAGATTAACGCCTGCTTATGCAATTGTAATTCTTCTAAACGCTGGGCTTGTTTTGCATTTTTCAAATGGACCAATGTATAGAGGACTTACGAATGTTGTAATTGAAGGATGTCAAGAAGAATGGTGGCAAGATATTATTTACCTTAATAATTATTTATATAATAAATCGGTAATTAATTTTCTCAATAAATAATATGATGAACACCTGTGGAAGATTTAAAAATTTAGATCGAATAATTAATGGATAAGATTATTATGAAAATTTTATTTAAAAAAAAAATTTATTTTCAAATATGCTGACTGTACGTTGGAATTTACAACTGATATGATGATAAATGATGAGAATCAACTATTTGATTGCCCTCGTGACCATGATCATACAGCAATTTTTCTTTCAAAAAAAAAATGTTCCTTAATTGGTTTTGGGACAAAAAAGTTTTTCATCCTCCTTAGTCAGGGCCGGAACTAGGAGATTTTTTAGGGGAAGCAAAATTTAATTTGCCGCCCCCTCCTTAAAATTTTCTATACAAAATTCATATCATTTTACCTTTTTTTTTAGTAAATCTTTCTTTAATTGCCGCCCCCTGATATCTGCCGCCCGGGGCACATGCACCCACTGCCCCCCCCTAGATCCGGCCCTGTCCTTAGTACGTTTTCATTATTTGATTCATTAGATGCATAAAATTTTATTTTCTTTATCATAATTTCATTTTCTGTTTTTTCCGCCAAATTATTATTTTAATTGTTTAAAAATTAATAAAAAATTTTCTAGTGCATTGGTCAAGGCTGGTACTTGGCAGTGGATATGCAATTATATATTTTATCGCCACTTCTTCTGGTTCCATTTTGGCTTTGGCCTATCATTGGATTTATTCTAAGTGGAGGTCTCCTTTGTGCCTCTTTTGCTATAATATTTGCCATAACTTATATTAATGATCTCCCAGGTGGAATACTGGAAGATACGTAAGTATCTATGTTTTTTTAATTTATTTAAGGTATTTTTCGGCATCGGAGGTCATTTAGACCCCGTCTCTATTTATATCAAATTCATGGTAGCCAATTAAATTTAAATAAATATTGTCACATGCGACGCGATGCGAACCCTTGACCCCTAGCATAAGAGGTGGATACTCTACCACTGTGCACTGGCCCAAGAGCAATGTTCATGTGATTTTTTTTATTTAGTTCAATGCAAAATAAAAATATTAGACTAAAATAATTTTAGCTAAATATTTTTCGAGATCTATATATTTGAATAAGATAATAGTATTCAAAATACCTCGATTCGGACTTAACTAGTCATAGATATATTTAACAAGACATGTGAGTGTTTTTTATTGATGAGGCCAAACATCCCATGGCCCCCGGGAATCGAACCCAGGATCTCCGCCTTTCCGGGGCATAGGCGTGCTATCCATTGCACCAGGCCACCGGATCCTCGACCTGCACCAATAAAACTCACTTCCCCTTATATGCAGTTAGTCGCGCAAGTTACTAACTCGTAACGAAAACGTGAAAAACTTTAAAGAAAAATAATTTTAAGAAAAATAATTTTAAAAAAATTAACAAAAACTTTAATAGAATTATTGGCCGATTGCTTCGTATAGTCTATATGCTAAAATATAGCGCCGAACTATCTTAAACCAGCACTTAATGCGTTTTTTTTAAAATGAATTAAATTCATAAGATATTATTGGGACATCGAGCTATAATTTTTTTAATGACTTATTAAAAAATTAAGGAAATTAATTTTTTTGTTATCAAGCAAATACAAAAAAACAATCGGTTTAATAATCTTTAATTTTTTTTAAATTTAAAAATGAATTTATTGTTATTATTAATCACATATTAATTAAGAAATTTTTAAAATAAGCTTTGATGATTTATTTAAAAATCAACTGTCAAATTAGTTCAGCATTCTTGCAAAAGATGGCAGGCTAGTCTAACAGCCGATATAGTATTAGCCTATATCTGGCCTATATTTATATATTTTTACTAGACGCAAAGCCCCGCCTTCGGCGGGGCTTTCCGTCTAGCCGGGGAGCTGCGCCCCCTGGACCCCCCTTTAGCTCGCTTACTTATATACATACCGGTACATACATTTTTTCCTTTTCATTTTTATATGTAGAGATTATTTTAGCGGTTAATTATTCATGAACTTAAGATTTTTTGTGAATCATATCCTTTCCGGGACTCTCCCGGTACACAGACAAAAAAATTTACGCCGATATTTTAGAATTCAAAATGTAAATAAATAAAAAAAATCGTAAACATGGGTAAATATTTATATTTTGTTACCATGGAGCTATCCCTGAGGCCTGATTGGTTGTTTCACACATCGGACACCCTCTTAGCCTTTTATATATAAGTATGATGCTTTTATAAAAGATACATAATATATAATAACATTTAGAAAGTATTTATTGTTAAAAGATGAAAATCAACCAAATGCATTAAATATTATTAGCTACCATTCTGACATCTCTTGGTAAATTTTTGAATTGCTTGATTGTTTTGGCATACTTTTTATGACACATACGCCATTTTAGCGGGAAAAACATGCGTAACACTTTCGGTCCCGTTCCGCCTTAATATATTAGAGGATAATATATTATTAATTCACTTATTTTTTTAGTGTACCAGTGAATATTTATACCACAACGCATGGACGTTTTGCTCCCTATGTGATTGGAATTATGATCGGTCACTTTATTTTAAAATCTAAGGAAACAAATTTTAAGTTTACCAATAAGGTAATATTAATTTTTAATTAACAATTTATATTTTTATACAATACTAGTCGCAAAGCCCGCCTTCGGCGGGCTTTCCGCCTAGCCAGGGGCTGCGCCCCTGGACCCCTTGCTCGCCTTCGGCGAGCAAGTTTATTCCCAATTTGGGATATTTCTTGTTGCAATGCAAGTGTTAAGATGTTAAGGAAGGATCTTATATTCAAGCGAGGCGAGGGTACCTATTGGGAACAGCACAAAAGGGTCTGTTTATGACTGTTTAAAGGGTCAGTCACCTCTCTTCGTTTTTCAACTGCTGCGTAGCCCCCACCCCCAGCCCATAGTCAGGTAGGAAGCTGGTTCACACAGCATAAAGAACGCTCTCTAATTTCTAGCCAATCTGTTGATTTTGTGTTTCCATATTGAAGAAATTTGATTATAATTAATTTTCCAAAACATTTAAGAGATTCAAATTATTACTACGTTACTCCCAGAGCCATATACTATATGTATACTTAATTTCAAATGGATTCATTGAAAATTGTGGATTTCTATAGAACATATACATACATATTTACATACATACATACATTTTTCCCATTTCATTTTTATATATATAGATTTAAATAACTTTGGGTTAGTCCGAATATAGGCGAAAATGACAATCATTTTAGCAGGAGTGTATAATAGGTTGCGTTAGATGATTTTGCCGGCTGAATAAACTAAAGGGCTGAAAAACGAGAAAAAAAATTTCGAGCTCCATTGATATATTCTAAACGTTTTTATATAATAGTACATAGTGTAATAAATTATACTTAATTAGTTAAAAATCATTATTTGGGTTAAACCGTGATTTATTTATAAATACATCGTTCAGCCACTCATCGAATTTTTGAGATATAAATTTAAAAAGGCTTATATCTAAGATATACAATCTTAAGTGATCTCCACAAGTATAGTAACCTTGTGATTTGTATCTGAAGAAGGCTACAGAGTGAGTGAAACCGTAGTTCACCATAGTTAAAAAAGTAAATGAATTGATAAATAAGAAATTATATAGGCGACCGGAATATCACGTCTTGGCCCTTGAAGAAAATTATTTTTAATTAATTTTTACTAAATCAAATAGCAGAAAAAGATAGGGGTGCCGCCAGGTATCGAATCACGGATCTGCCGATTAGTAGAGCAAGCTGAGTAAAAATGGGCAGTAGTAGTTCAATTTCCGGTGAAACACCTATCGTTTTCTGCTGTCTGATTTAGTAAATATTATTTATAGTAATTGAATGGAGTCAATACAAAAATTCGTTACTATTACGACGTATCGGTCACTATTTCTGCGGCTGCATAAATATAATTTATCGTAGAATTTAACAGTTTTTTATTAATTACTAGATTAATATAACCCCAAAATGTTTGTTATTTTAATTAAAAAATAATTTATTCATTAAAAATTATCTTAATTATTATTTTCGTATCTATTTTAATTTTTCAGATTGTTTTGCTGTCGATCTGGTGTGCTGATATAGCCTTCATAATAGGTTTAGTTCTAGCTAATCGTCCATTTTTTCGATTAGATTATCAATCAACCTTAATTGAAAGGTCATTTTTTAATAGTTTTCATCGAGTTGCATGGTCAATTGCTCTTGGATGGATTATTTACGCCTGTGCCATCGGCCAAGGAGGTAGATCACAAAATATATACATGTATATTTAATTAATCACTATATTAATTATTGATTTTTTTTTTTTAGGTTTCATAAATACGTTTTTATCTTGGAGGGGATTTATTCCATTTTCCAGATTATCATATGCTATGTATTTAGTACATATGAACGTTATCTTTATTACAGGAGTTTCTTTCCAAACAATAAGTCCATTTTCAGATATTAAAACGGTAATTGTATTTTTTAAATAAAATTTATTTAAATAGAAAAATTTTATAAAGATGGATAGTGAGGGTAGATTAATAATTTGTTTAATAAAAAGTAAATTCTAAAGTAACTATTTGAAAAAAAATGTCTTATTAAATTCTATTTGGCATTTCTGAAAAAATTCCTCAAAAAAGTTAAAGAATTCAGAGGACCCTCAAAACATGTATATTAATTGGACCCTGTTACGCATTAGTGTGTCAAGCGCCAGCTACCGAGTTTTGAGAAAATTAAAATTAAAGTTTTTTGTTTTTCATTGGATTATATATAATTTTTTTTGGCTTTAACGATAATTTTGTTTTAGATATCAAGTACCATTAGTGATATTATGTTATCAGCCTTTTTCGGGATGATTCTTTCGTTGCTTTTCGAATCGCCTATAATTAATATTGAAAAAATAATATTTGGCCGGAATAAAAAGCCAGGTAAAAGAAAACTAAAAAATGACCTAATAATTAGTTTTAATTTATTATAAGTAAAATAAATTTATGCTGGGACGATTGAATCAAAGTTATGGAGAAGAAACAACCAGCGAATTCTTTTCACTTTGAGAGTTTGTTTCATATCATAAATAATTGTATTATATACATTATATATAGTTACGATTTTTCTCCCAGTGACTTGCTTGCTAGATGTTGTCCCATCCACATGCAGAATGGCTTCTCATGCATTTTATTGCTTTGTGAAACGCTCCACTATTATATAGTTTGATGCACTGAGGATGGTTTGCGTTAAGCTAACCGAAATATTTGCAAATAAATTATATTGACGTGGAAAGAATTCGATGGTTGTTTCTTCTCTATAACCTTAATTTTTTATAATTAATGAAAAAACGAATTTATTTCAGATCATAGAAAAACAGAAAAAAAGAAAAACGGAGTAGAAAATCAAGGATTTGAAAATAAGGATGTATAACTTATTATATTGTTTATAAATTTATATTATTTTCTTATAAATACTCTACATTTTTTATGTAAAATACATGATGATTCTTTAAGTAGTTTACAACTTCAATCCCTTATGTAGTTTACAACTTCAATCATTTGTAATTATTTATTGAAATCGCATACAGACATTTATATTGCAAAACACTGTAAGCTTTGACAAGAAGCGGATAAACATACCCGACATGAAATCTGTATTGCCATATTGAATCGTGTCAGTGCACTACCTGGCAGACGTCAGGAAATTCCTCGATCAACGTTTCCCAGATAAGTGGATAGTTCGCCCTCGGGCTTGATGGGTTAGCGAGCTGGCCTTGTATATCAAGGGTCGCGGGTTCGGATCCCAGGCAGTCCGATGGACCCCAAATATATATATTAATTAATCAATGGTTATCGTCAAAGTCTTATATGTCTAGAGTTGCTGAAAAGGCTGACTGCGTGAATGTGTGTGTGAATGAGAAAAATGTGAGTCTTTTTGATATATACATATGTTTTTGATACATACATATTTATCTATAAATACCTGGACGCCTCGGTCTCCAGATTACCCACCGCTGAACTTCTGTCTGGGAGACTTTGTAAAAGATATGGTGAACATCCCTCTCTTACTTGAAAATCTTGATGAACTGAGACATAGCATCACTTTTGTCACCCTGGAAATGCTGGTTGCTACTTGGCAGGAAATCGACTTTTGTTGGGATGTGTCCAGGATAACACATGGTGAAGACATTGAGTCGTAATGGATTTGTAAGAAAAACTTGAAGTGTTTTGCAATATAATGTCATATAAATAAAAAAAAATGAGAATAATTAATTTATAATACCTACAGTATTTTTTATAAAATAAATAAATAATTAATATAAAAATTAATGTGAATGATTACTTGTTGAAGTTACCATTTCTTCCATAGGAAATGTATGTAGAAATGTGTTCGGTTGATTGATACTCATTTTGTTTCATTGATTGGCTTCCCTATCCAATGAATCCCTATCAATGAAACAAAATGAGTATCAATCAACCGAACACAAAACATTGACACGACCAAGCCCTACAGGCTCCACTACAGACACGTATGAGGAAATATTTAACGCAACTGTTTGACCAACTTCCAGTCGGAATTTTGAAATGGGGTTTATAGAGAATTTTACAATATGAGAGTAGAACAGGAAAAGTACAAATAAATAATCGGGATCCAAAAACTTCATTTGAGGGCTCAAAAATTTGTTGAAAATTTTCTCATTGAATAGGATTGGACTCTATTTCTCTTTGAAATCAAAGATAATAGACACTTTCTTAAACTATCTATGAGCTTTCTAAATCTTTTTTTACTTTCTCTTATTTATATATATATATATAACTATATATATTTCCAAAAAAAATTTTCTGATCCCATTTGTCTGCGATTCCACTGCGACAATTTACTATAAAATTTCTTGTATTTCCTCTTTGGCTCGGCTCCCCTTCTCTATGCCTTTCTTTTTTCATCGTTCAATATTATGGCCGAATATTGAGATCCATCTAGAGTTATTTATTTTCCAGGTTCGCTTTACACTCACCTAATAGAAGGGAAAGGGTGACGAGGTGATCAGGAGAGAGGTATGAAGAGTGCAAGACTCATCCAGAGTAGATTTTGGGAGAGGTTCAATTAGGTATGGAGAGCGAATAATTTTAATGACAGTACAGATTTTCACAGAGTAATTGGAGTTACTTTAAAATGGTATATTAGAGAGATTTTAGAACATTATGTAATGCCTTTTAAATTGGAGAAAATTGTTCATTTTTACATGATAATGCTCGGGCTCATTCTGCTCATGCAGTAAGATAATACCTTAAAGAGCTCGGTACATTTTTAAATAAATGACGAATACTGGCCCCGTAGAAGGGAGGGGGAAGGGACTAATCGGGACCACCGCAGCTACCGGCAAGATAGTATTTTTCATTGTTTGTGGTCTTAAATATACAAATTTGAACATAGTTGCGGATCTTTACGTTAAGATAGCATGTATTCAATTGATTTCCTAAACAAATAAGAGGATAGGAAGTAAAAAAAATTGAACCTGCAAGATCCGAATTCTTATTCTTGGAGCTATTCTGAGCCCAATTCCATTGACAGAATTCAGTCCTCACATTTTGCGTTCTCCGCTACCTCCAGCGCCTGAACTAATTTCTTTATTGTATTTATTAACAAAATTAGTTGTGATGCGATAATTTACACAGCAGTTTACCAATACGTGAATGTATTTATGAGATCAATCATTATCTCAGTAATTATAATTGGGAAAATTTGTTTTCTTCATATATCTGTTATTCAAGTTAATCGATTTTAATAAAAAATTTTAATTAAAAAAAAAAATTATGCTGGGACTTAATAGTTTGAGTGGATTTCAAAGAATCTCTTGAATATCATTATCAATTCATTATCATATATCTGAGCCCGAAGAGTCTGTTTTTGTAAACATATATTAATAATTTCAATAAATAAATAAATATATATATTTATATATATACAGTATATATGCAGATAGATGAATTACATAGATATACCATGGTATATAAAGCTTCCGTCCAATCGGGGCTAATTTAGTAGTGCAAAAAAGGGCTAAAAGCTTAAAAAAAATCGAATTTTTTCAGTTTTTTTTTTTTTTTTTTTTTTTTTTTTTTTTTTTTTTAATTTTTTTTTTGTTTTTTTTTTTTTTTTTTTTTTTTTTACTTGCTGACATCGTTTCAGTTTCTTTATCAGAGCTATTATACATAAAAATTCTCCTCAGAACTGATACTTTGTCTTTACTTTAAGGAGTAACTTTCAAGGGAATAATACTGAGGTGGGAATCCGTTCCCTTCCTCAGAAGGAGGCATCACAAATAGAGTTGTATTTCGGAATTGAACTCAAGTTGTCTTCAATAAGCTTAACTGCTTTATCCCCTCGGTTAATCGCCTCGCGAAAAAAAAAAAAAAATTATTGAGCGCCGTCAATTCTAGAGGTATATGACCATCATGACACTCATGTGATTCGTTTCTTTGCCTAGATAGTTTGAAGGCGTTCACTGAACTAGTCTTTTTCAAAGTTTAGTAACGTTTACTTTTTAACTAATAAATACAGAAAATATTTTTATTTTTTTTTAAATGTTTTTATTTAACTTACTCTTTCAAGGTCACCAAATTTTAGTTTTTGCTTACGACTCTTCCCGATGAGCTAGAAGTGTGAAATTTGATATTTATGGGTCATTTTTGGTGAAGAATATTGTATGACCATTTTTATCCAAATAGGTTAAACAAATGTGGTACTTTATTTGAAGCCTCAATGTTTCCTCCCTTTTTTTAATACTGTATTTATAATAAAAAAGACTAAAAAGTTGAAAATAAAAATATAATAAAAAACTCTTTAAAAAAAAATGCTTTTATTTAAATTGAACTAAAAAGAGAAAAATAATTTAATTATCCTTGTTAAAATTGTTGATTATTTATGACTAAAAATAAAAGCGTGGGGCGCTTCGAAGTGATTCCGAGGCCCTAAGAATATACAATTCCTTAAGCTATCAATGTGCGCCCCACGATTTTATTTTAAGTCATTAATATTCTAACAATTTTAATAAGAACAATTAAATTATTTTTCTCTTTTTTAGTTCAATTTAAATAAAAGCATTTTTTTTTTAAGTTTTTTTTATTATGGGCATCCTATGCCAAAAACAAATATCATTACCCATATTGACATCTTGTTGGAATAAAAGGCTAAAGAATGAAGTTTTTAATGTGCCACACACACACACACACACACACACACACACACACACACACAGTATTTTAATTATATACAAATTTGAAATTTTTTTATAAGATTGTTCAAAGAGAACAAACAAAAAGGATATATATCTAGCTCGTTCTGACAACAAAGACCTTCATCTATTGTAATATTTAACTGTTGACGAATTGAGTGTGTTGATATATACAGAGCGAGTTGTTTGATTTGTTAACTGACGCCTCCTCTACAGAAGAAGAAGAACGAACGATCAATTATTCATATTCCTGGTGGCTGGCTGGCTACTTTACCCTCTCTACAACTGATTACTAAATGATCCCAAGAAAGGGATATTAAGCATCAAGGAGAAATGTGCAGAGAGCAAGCATGTAATCAACTGGACGATTCAATTCACAACGGGGAGGGTATGTTAGAAAGACAGACAGACAGACACAGGCGTTTGTTTGTGTCTCTCTCTCTCTCTGTGTGTTGACACCGTTCAAAGGATTCACAAATTCACTCAATTAGACTCAACTAACTTTTGTTCTCTTGATTGCTTGCTTATTTTCTCTCTCTACTCTTTGCCTCATCTAAATATATTATTACATCACAAAAACTTAAAATTAAAAAAAAAAAGAAGCTTAGAAAGTTCATTTAAGGTCATATCATCATATTGGAATTTTAAATGGCTCCTGGAGTGGAGGCCTCCTCAACACAGGAAGACCTCCGACAAAATGAACCAACGATCTCAACTAGAAAAAGTTTGACAACAATGGGTCTATATTTGGCGACAAAATATGAAATGTCGGCAATATGTGTTCTTTGGGCTGAACAGTTGATGATAATCTAGCATGAGGGTTGTCATTGCGATGGATTGCTAAAGAAACAATTTTATATGCACTTCCATACACAGCAATTGTGTCTTTGGGAAGAAAAAGAATAAATAAATAAATAAATCTCAAGCATTACATTGGAAATTGTGCCACAAAGAAGAGATAATTGGAAAGGTTTACTGCAGTGGACAAAAATCGATTAAAGTTCTTTATATAATTTCTTTAAACTCACCTATGAATTGTTTTTTTTTTTTTTTTTTTTTTTTTTTAATTTTCCCTCTCAATTGCTGAGTTTTATTGTATATTTTGATAGCTTCCGGGTGACGATCCTGGTTATTCTTCGGCCATACATCTTAGTTTTCTTAATATTTTTTAACTAGCCCCGAAGCCGGGGGCCTTCGCCAGCTGGTTCGGGTCCGCCTATTATTATTATTATTATTATTTTATTAATAAAAAACATTCACACTTTTTTCTCATTCACACTCACACTCCCACACACATTCACACACTCTTTTCGGCAATTCAGGACATATAAAACTTTGACGATAACCGTTGTATTAATAATTATATATATTGGGGGTCCAGGCATTCTTATTTAAGCCATTTGGTATTCAAATGGCTTAAAGGGAATAAAATCATCGGACTGCCTGGGGGTCGAACGCGCGACGTTCGGTATAGAAGGTAGGCACTCTACCAACTACACCATGCCCGAGGGCCCTCTTAATTATGAGAGAATTATTTTTGTATTCTTTGTATTTGTGTATTTTTTTTTAACACTCACACTTTTTCACACAAGAAAAATTATTATTATTATTATTCGATTCCAATCCAGTGCCTGCTTGAAGATTTGTTCAGATTCATAGAATACACAAATACGCCTTTGGGCTTGGTATAGGGGTTAATGTGCTGGCCTTGTGTACCAAGGGTCGTGGGTTCGGATCCCAGGTAGTCTGATAATTTTATTTATGCCATTTGGATACCCAATGGTAAAGACAACTACAAAGACAAATACAAATAATACAAAAATAATTCTCTATACATTTCCCTATGGGAGAAATCGTAACTTTAGGAATTAATAACTTGAAAAGTTATAGGAATTTCGGAATGAAAATAATTTTCCTATAATCCCGAGAAGGCCCTCTTTATGCATATAAAATTTCGTTTCAAAATTCCCACGGAAAGTTGCCAAAATAGAGCGTGACAGTCAGATAGACGGATATTAGCGAATTATATATATATATAGATTTGTTGCTTTCATTATAAATTCTCGTAAAATATAATATAAATTGCCCATTGTTTGATGAATATACACTTTTTTTTTTTTTAATTAAAGAATCTCCCAAAAAAAAAAAAAAAAAAACAACAACGAGAAAACAATTTTATACGTTGTTTACCAAAGAAGAATTCCATTAGAATTGTATACACCTAAAAAAAAAATAATAATAATAATAATAACGTAGAGATAAAGAGAAGATGCTTTATTTTACTTTATGGTTGGGGTGTTTTTATTTTTTATCATAAAAAAAAGAACCACACATACCGGTAAAAAATAAAAAAAAAAAACAAATTTACATTATCTCATTCAGTTTATTTAAATATTTTGAAATCTTGCATTATTTCGTGTTTTTTTTTTTAATTACTCTTTGTATTCAGCGTTAATTAAAGGGACATTTTCTGCAACAGAAATTAAATTTAATTAGATTAGTAGGAGGGCGTAGCTCCATTGTTAACGTTTACTGTATTAACGCACATGAGTCTTTTAATATTTCATAATTTCTTTTATATTATAAATGAATAAGGAAAGTACAATGAGCGCCACAATTAGGTCCCCACCTGGTATTTAGAGCCTTAAGTATATGGTAAATAATTTTAATGACCGGAAAAGTAAAATAAAATCTGGTATAGACAATTTTATTATTTTACCTTTCTAATTTAAAATTATTTCATTATGTACAGTGAGCGCCAATATTAAGTCCCACCCATGCGTTTTCAGCTTGTGATTATTCATTGTTTTTATAAAAGACAATGAAAATCTTGATTGGAAATTTTCTAGCTCTGAACCATGAAAGTTTCCATTCAAAAATATATAATATTTAATTAAAAACAATGAAATAATCACAAGTAGAAAACTAATGGGTGGCACTTAATATTGTCCCTCACTGTACCATATACTTAAGGCTGTAGATACCAGGTGGGAACCTAATTGTGGCTCTCATTGTACATATTATGATTATGATATGTTGAACTTTATTTGTAATTTTTTTCACTCTCTAACTTTTGGTCTTCCTGGTACAGGTGTCCAGGAAAGATGTTCCAAAAAAAAAGTTTTTGTGATTATTAGTTTTTCTTAATTAGGGGAATTTTTAATTAGAGACCACATTTTGTATTAATTATTGTGAGTGAATCAAGTTAACTTGGTCGGATCAAGTGCACAGTACTTGAAAACGACTTCATAATAAGCAGTCGAAACGTTGTACAGTATTTATATTTTTAATAAACTAGCCGACGGGCTTTGCTCTCCTGGACCCCCCTCAGCTGGCTCGGGCCCTCGCCTTTTCTTAATTATTTTTTTTCTCATTCACTTTCACATTCACACACACACATTCACACAGTCTTTTCGGCAACTCAGGCCATAATAAGACTTTTTACGATACCCGTTATTTGTAAATATAACTATTTGGGGTTCAGACATTTCTATTTAAGCCATTTGGTATCCAAATGGCTTAAATAAAATTATCGGACTGCCTGGGATCCGAACCCGTGACCCTTGGTATACAAGGCAGGCACACTACCAACTACATCAAACCCGAGGGTCAATTTATTCTTTTGCTTTATAGGAAAGATAGGAGAAATGATTGACATGGTAACAAAATATAAATATTTACATTTTTAAACTTTACATCGCTCTCGGTCTTGGCGTAGTTGGTAGCGCGTCTGCCTTGTATAACAAGGGTCGCGGATTAGGATCCCAGGTAGTCTGATGATTTTATTTAAGCCATTTTGGATGCCAAATGGCTTAAATAAGAATGCCTGGACCCCCAATAGGGATCGTGCGTGAAACATAGAGGCAGCACTATAGCCTAAGTAAGCGCTGTCTAGTGTTCTTTTGACAAACTTTGTGGAATGTAAACATTCATTGCAAACAACATAAAATATTTTAAAAAATGGAAAAAATAATAAAATACTGATTTTAACTAGTTGTCAGTAATATTATACGCGGCCACAATGATGAAAAAGAGAAAAAAAATATTCAACTCAAATCATGTCTATGCGGTAGTTGAAAAAACAAATTCTTTTGAGTGTCATAAGCGTCAAAGTCACATTTAAATCCAAATCATTCATTTTATATTCAAGTTCTCATCAATATGAGGAAATAATGAATTTAGAACTTTAGATAAAATTTTAAAGTTCTTAATTCGTTCAATATCCTTACAGAAGCAATGTTGCAGGTTATGTTTCATCTACTTATTCTGGGGTGAATAGGTCTTTGTGACCAAAAAGAGGATTTATTAGTACTTATTAGTTTATTATTTATTAGTACTAGCAGCTTTTAGTAATTCACGAATTTTTAATAGCCGGATACCTCACAAGGATTGTATATTTTTAAAAATATTTTTGCTTCCAGGAAAAATCGAGGGAATATAAGACGGATGTTCCGATTTTTCGTTGTTTATAAAATGAGTATTACTACAAATTCTCGAATTTTGATTTGGTACCCAGTCTTTTGGATTTTCTCTGAAATGGAAAGTTTTAAGGTTAAGTTTTTATTATGAAATAAATGTCATAAATATTAAGAACCTGGTTAACAAAATGAGTTATTTACATGCGTCGTGTTTAATCTAAAATTCATTTTTAATTATGTAATATATTTTTAATTAATTTTGGACTTAGTCATAATTTTTTTACTGTTTTTATCCACTGTTTACGTTTTGCTATTTTCATGTGGCTATCTGGAAATTTATAAAATTTCACTTTCACATCCATTCAGGTTTCTGAAGTGATGTATTATTACAGCCACGGATACAGCAATTTTTTCTTAAAGTCGACAAACTTCAAATAATCTCAATATATTTAATTAATAATTATTAAAAATAAATCACATGTTAAATATTTAACAAATCCCCCGACTAATTAAGATGATTGCCACTAGTTGGCGCAAAGGTCTAGACGCACGGTCCCTATAAATATATTTACAAATAACGGTTATCGTATAAAGTCTTAAATGGCCTGAGTTGCCGAAAAGACTGTGTGTGTGTGAATGGGAAAAAAGTGTGAATGTTTAAAAAAAAAAAAAAAATTTACATCTTGGATTCAAATGTACCGTACTATCGGGAACTAAATATATGTCGACTTAGAAAAATCTAGTTTGACAAGCATAGAACATAACTTTCGATTACCGAAGATAAGAGATGCATAATGCATTAAATTATTAGCTATCATTCTGACATCTCTGGACAAATTTTCGTAATATGTATTTTTTTTTTTTTTGCTTACATTTGAAGATACACAAACGCCCTATTCTCGGTGAAAAACATGCGTAATTTCTACCTCCTGAACCCCCTTAAGAATATACTTCACTTTAACATAAAATATTTTAAATATTAAACCGAATTTATTTGAAAGAAATTTTTTTTTTTTTAATTTCATTCAAGATCGATTTTCTCCTATCTTTTTAGATTAAAGAAAGAAAGAGAAAAGGAATTCAAATTTCAATTCGTTCTCTTCTTTTTTTTTTTTTTTTCTCTCTCTCTACTCTCAAATCAGATGAATTCTAGTCATTAAATAGTAATAAAAATCGATCGCAATTGAAAATGGTTTATATGTAACTCTAAGTAATGACAACCTATCATTTTTTATACATTTTCTAGGATCAAGCAATTTTTGTTTATTATTGTTATATACAACCAGAAATGGGGAAGGAGGGGAGTACCTTTAATTTCTCCCCTCTCAACAAGGTAGAAATGAAAGGCTTCTTAATTTGTTTCGAAGGAAAGAGGATGCAGCCTCTATTTAATAAACACACTCTTTATTGGAATGTTTCGGTCTGCAAACTTCAGCCTTCAAAGAGTATCTATATATAATATCAATCGATAAAGATCTATCTGTTGCTGTAAGCTTAATGATGATGGAGTCATGAAAAAAACAAGACGAACGCAGCCAAATATTCTTTTATTTTAAATCTCGCCCTCACGGCTGACGTTTCGGCCCGAGGTCTAGGCCATCTTCAGATTCATTTCTCTCCAGTTTTGCTGTGAGCGGACCACATGCTGAACGTTGCAACGCGTTGTTACAAATTTCCACACTTTTTGATTATTACCAGCCAGCTCTGAAGATGACCTAGACCTCGGGCCGAAACGTCAGCCGTGAGGGCGAGATAAAATAAAAGAATATTTTTTTTAAACACATTTTTTCTCATGCACACACATATATAATAAGTCTTTTCGGCATCTTAAGCCATATAAGACTTTAAACGATAACCATTATATCAATAATATATCTATTTGGGATCCAGGCATTCTTATTTAAGCAATTTGGTATCCAAATGGCTTAAATAAAATCATCGGACTGCCTGGGGTCCGAACCCGCGACGTTTGATATAGAAGGTAGGCACGCTACCAACTAGACCAAGCCCGTTGGCAAAGAAACTTTTTTTTTAAACATTCACACTTTTTTTCTCATTCACGCTCACACTCACACACACATTCACACAGTCTTTTCGGCAACTTAGGCCATTTAAGACTTTGACGATAACCGTTGTAATATAATATTATCTATTATGGGTTCAGGCATTTCTATTTAAGCCATCTGGTATCCAGATGGCTTAAATAAAATCATCGGACTGCCTGGGTCCGAACCCGCGACGTTTGGCATAGGAGGTAGGCACGCTACCTACTACGCCACACCCGGGGGCACAAAGAAACTTATTATCATTACTATTCCAATCCAGTGCCTGCTTGAAGATTTGTTTACATTCATTATATAAATGCAAAGAATACATAGATATTTTCTATACATGAATTTGCCCATTTGGAAAGCATTGAGTTTTGTCTTGCCTTATGAAATATTAAAGCCAATTAATTAAAATTAATAAATAATTAAATCTCTCAAATGAAAAATAATAAAAAATTTTCTTTTTTTCCCTTAACTGACCATCTCAGCCGACCCTCTAGGAAAAGGGATCGTATCGTAGGCAAAAGAAATTATTTTTATTTCCTTATCGACGTTTCGGTCATATACTTATCCTACTTTAGAATAAATATCTCTTTTTAAAATAAAATTTAATTTAAATATAATTTTATAATTTTGAACCACTAGCGTTGATAGTAGGACGGGGAGGGGTGGGGAGATAATTTCATTAGGCGTAAAGCCAACAGAATGTTTATGATGGTAGTAGCGTTTGCTGATGTATGTTGTCTGTTGTCTGAACATCATTGACTATATAAACTTTCTCTATGTGTGTGTGTGTGTGTGTTTGTTCAACACTGACCATGCCATCTGTGAAGGGGTGGATGATTTAACTAAATTTAAAAAAAGAAATGGAAAGTTGAATCTTATTCAGCTGACGTTTCGGTCTTCATTATGCCAGTATTTAGGATCAATAAAAAAATAACTTTATTTATTTTTATTGTATGAAGCATATAACGATCATGAAAAATTCTACTTGTCCCCTGATACCGATAAAGAAGTTGTTTCTTTTTTTTCCTCTCTCTCTTTCGAAGAAGAAGATGCTGTGTGTCTGTGAATCTTAAAACAGTTTTGGCGGTGGTGGTTGCCATCTAAACTTCCTAATCAATATCGATATAAAATTTTAAACTTGATCTCTTCTCTTTCTCTCTCTCTTTTTTTTTTTTGCAACTCGCCACAAGGGACCGGTCAATTTAACAAAACGTGATGGTGGTGGTGGTAGTTTATGATGAAAATGAAATTTATAAAAGGTAGAAGATGAAAATAAATTTCGAGATTTGTTTTGTCTTTGTCGATATTAAGGGGGTTCAGGAGGTAGAAGTTATACATGTTTTTCCCGATAAGAGGGCGTTGTGTGTCATAAAAAGTATGCCCAAAAAATCAAGTAATTCAAAAATTTGCCAAGAGATGTCAGAATGGTAGCTAATAATATTTAATGCATTTGGTCGATTTTCATTCATCTTTTAACAATAAATGTTATTATATATTATGTATCTTTTATAAAAGCATAAAAATATAAACCAGATATAGGCTATTAGGGGGATCGGCTGTTAGACTAGCCTGCCATCTATTGCAAGAATGCTGAACTAATTTGCCAGTTGATTTTTTAAATAAATCATCTAAGCTTATTTTAAATATTTCTTAATTAATATGTGATTAATATTAACAATAAATTCATTTTTAAATTTAGAAAAAAATACATATTATTGGTCTTGATTGTTTTTTTGTATTTGCTTGATAACAAAAAAAATAATTTTTTAATAAGTCATTAAAAACATTATAGCTCCATGTCCCAATAATCTCTTATGAATTTAATTAAATAGATATTTTTATTTTCTCTTACCCTATATATGAAATATATAGAGAGAAAGTATTGTTTTTACTTCTGCTTTAATCATCTGACTTCTTTATATATAAACTAATTAAGCTTAATTCTTTTTTTTCTTTGTTTCAGGTAAGCATCACACCTTCAACTCAATTTTGTTGTTTTGTATTGCGTCATCATATCGTGAGTAAAATGACATCAATTATTTTGTATCTTAATTTATTGGTCTGAGAATTCGGATTCTATATAATCCAATAAATTCAACGTTGACTCTAGTTGAAGCTTTTTTTTTTTTTTTAACATTCACACTTTTTCTCATTCACACAGTCATTTCGGCAACTTAGTCCATTTAAGACTTTTAACGATATTTGTATGTTTAAATATATCTATTGGGGGGTCAAGGGATTTCTATTTAAGCCATTTGGTATCCAAATGCCTTAAATAAAATCATCGGATTGCCTGGGGTCCGAGCCCGCGTCTTTTACGTATACGAGGTTAGCACTCTAACCCCTGCACCAAGCCCCGAGGGCTGAAGCATTCTTATATTCTAATCTAATTATAGATAAAAATAAATCTCAGCCAAAAACATCGGAGATGCAAAAAGGGGCGCCTCGCATTATTTTTGCCCAGCGTCGAGGTGAAATCAAAAAAATGCGCCTCGCTTTTCTGATTTATATAAAAGCGAGGAAATATTTTCACTTAAATAAAACCCCTACAGAATTTTATTTGTTTCATATATCCTCGCTTTTATATAAATCAGAAAAGCGAGGCGCATTTTTTTGATTTCACCTCGACGCTGGGCAAAAATAATGCGAGGCGCCCCTTTTGCATCTCCGATGTTTTTGGCTGAGATTTCACTTCTTTTTTGTGAAATATTACATGAAAATATTATTTATTAATTTTTGTTTATTAAATATTAAGTTATCCCATGAATAGATCTTTTAATATGCATTCCAAACAGTAAAAAATAAATACATCGTTTGGTATCCATTCGAAACGATAAACATAGGATTTCACCAAATTTTATAAAATTTTAGGATTTTTATTTTTTGTTATGTTGGTAGGATGTAAATACATCGTGTGGTATCTATTCGAAACGATAAACATAGGATTTCACCAAATTTTATAAAATTTTAGGATTTTTATTTTTGTTATGTTGGTAGAATGTAAATACATCGTTTGGTATCCATTCAAAACGATAAACATAGGATTTCCTTAAATTTTATAAAATTTTAGGTTTTTTATTTTTGTTATGTTGGTAGAATGTAAATACATCGTTTGGTATTCATTCGAAACGATAAACATAGGATTTCACCAAATTTTATAAAATTTTAGGTTTTTTATTTTTGTTATGTTGGTAGATTGTAAATACTTCGTTTGGTATTAATTCGAAACGATAAACATAGGGTTTCACCAAATTTTATAAAATGTTAGGTTTTTTATTTTTGTTATGTTGGTAGAATGTAAATACATCGTTTGGTATCCATTCAAAACGATAAACATAGGATTTCACCAAATTTTTATAAAATTTTAGGTTTTTTATTTTTGTTATGTTGGTAGAATGTAAATACATCGTTTGGTATCCATTCGAAGCGATAAACATAGGATTTCACCAAATTTTATAAAATTTTAGGTTTTTTATTTTTGTTATGTTGGTAGATTGTAAATACTTCGTTTGGTATTCATTCGAAACGATAAACATAGGATTTCACCAAATTTTATAAAATTTTAGGTTTTTTATTTTTGTTATGTTGGTAGCACTTCTTCTTATCACGTTAATCTATTGTATTTCTATCTGAATGGATTTATCCTAAAAATTGTTATTCCATTAGGGATGAAAATTACTAATATTATTAGATATGTTCCTAGATGACGTCATCAGGGAGCAAAATAGTCAAAATTGTCTTTTCGCCATGTTAAAGATAGGACAAATTTGAAATTTTGAATACCTCTCAAAAAGTCACTTTTGATCCAAAATGAAATTTTATATCAAAGGTATCGGGTTTTTGATAGTATCTATTTGTATTTTAAATTTCATCCAAATCGGTCCAGCAGGGAAACCTGTAGCTTTGTCTAAAAATTTGAAAATTGAAGAAAAGAATGAAAAAAAAGAAAAAAAAAAAAAGGAAAAAATAAGAGACTAACTTTTGACCTTCCGAAATCGGCAAAATCTCAACTTTGAGCCTCTGCCATTCTTTTTGGGACTGGAATTTTTTTTTGAATTCGTGCTCAAAATAATCCTTATTTATTCTAGTTTAATATAAAAAAAATTTGGCTCCGATATCTTAAAACCTTTTTTGAGATATTCGCCCAGAAAGAGAAAAGTTTCTCAAAAAAATTTTTTCACGTCCCTATCTTTTATTAAGGATTTAAAATCATTCTTGATAATATAGTCTAGGGACGACTCGTCCATCTAAATGCAATGGGCCATTGGCATCTATTGGAATGTCAACTAAATGGTAGTATTAAGAGTTTCTTTGCTTTCTTTTGCTTTTCACATGCTCGGCGACGAGTCGCTCCCGCGACTCTTGATAACACTCGGTTAAGTTTCAAAGTTAAAATACTTCTTTAAGCCTTCGGTGTTGTTTATTTTTAATCTATAATTTTTCTAAATTTTTTAAAATTTAATAAAGCATTGCAATTCATGCCGAGATTACGAAGGAAATACACGTATTGATTTCAAAAAAGTACAAAATTGTCTGTTTGCTATGTTCAAATATACCGTAGTATAAAGGAAATGAGTCACGAGATTGAAATTTTATATTCAAAATTAAATACCCGGCAGGCACTTAACTCGAAGCTTTTTCGATCAAAATCGACTAAGAGAGTACTAGTACTTTACTGATGTATTTTTTCAGTTTTTTTCGATTTTCTCAAAATTTATACAACGATTTTGTTTCTAAAAATTCAAAAATCAATTATTTTTTAGATGCTCTTTAAAATGTATATTCTTATTTTGCCATTGAAATCTTGTGAATAATTCACTTTACTCCTGTACTACATAGAGGAGATAGGAGAAATGGTTTACTATGGTAACAAAAATATAAATATTTTTCACATATATAAATTTTACATCTTGAATTCTAATATAAAACACAAAAAATCTGGTGTGACAAGCACAGTGATACAACTTTCATTTACTGAAGGGTAAGAGAAAGTTATGTACTGGGCGACCAGTCACACCAGATTTTTTTTAAATTATTCTATCAAGAGTGAGAGTGGGAGATATAAAATAAATATCCTTCAATAATAGAGGACGTAACAGCATTTAATATTCCTCTCAGAAACAAATTGGCCATTATTATTTATTAATTTTGATATAATGGAAATTTCATTTATAATAAATAGAATTTAATGATAAATTGTTGTTTAGGCCCTTTTATTCAATAAATAAAATATGACATTGAGCGTAATTTTTTTATTATTATTTTAAAATTTGTTCGTGCTCTTGTGTTGTCTGCTAGTTAATAACGCAATAATGATTGGCATTCTCTCTCTCGCTCGCTCGCTCTCTTGGTTCATTTTAAAACTATTTATTCCCCCCACCCCACCCCTTTACACTATTTTGACCTACTTTTTCTTCTAATTTAATTTGTTTAATTAGAAGAATTAATTCAATATCACCGCGTGCGTTTTAATTAAATTTAATGCTAGTAATAGAGAATGGTCTTTACACAAGTGGATTGATGAGAGATGTTGGTTTGAAGCGATACTTTTGAGATGCTCGTCTCGGGGTGCTAATTTTGGGAGGATCCAGCGGCCACAATTTTGAAGCTATCGACCTCAATTTTTTTTTTTTTTAATTAAAGCTATGTAAAATATCTACAACTTATAGAAGCCCTTTTTTTTTTGATTTTCGAAAAAATAAAAAATTTTTTTTTAGATTAATCGCATTAAATAAAAGATATTTTAAAAAATTCGCTCTATATCTTATAGATAATTAAATTAGTAATCATTGGGTTAAACAAATAATTAATTTTCTACCCTTAATTAATTAGCTGGAATCTTTAAAATGAAATGGAATAAATCCCTTGTATTCCTATGGGAAAAACTAATGCCATCTCTTGCCACCTAGAAGAACTCGGTAGTCAATCGTCTTCTAACGGCTTTTCGAGACGCGCACCTTAACAGCGGTCGTTGTCTTCAGGAATTTATTGTTGGGCGATTCCGCGTGAGATAATTTTCCAACATCAATTTTTAAATCACAGTATTTTTTTACTTTTTTCTATGCCAATACAAAGAAAAAGATGTAAATTAAATAATAAAACAACTTTTAAGAACCTAATTTTATATTTGACTTTATTTTGGCGCGTTTGGAAACGGTAGCACCGAAAAGCTCAGTGAACACTGTTCATCGGCACTTAAATTTTTTCCATTTAAATCGCTGTTGCAAATGGTTTGAGTTTACCGCATATTTCACTGATTATAACATTTTGCTGATAATAGTTTTAGCGGAACAATGTTATTATTTATTAATGCTTATTCAAACAATATTGAATGGTAAAGAACATTATTAATATGTTATCGGCGATGAAGAGCCCCCTGAAGGTCTTTCTTTCTCTTTACTAATTGCAGTTGAGCTAAAAATCACGCACCCTTTAAGAAAACTGAAGCGGGCCCCCTCAAGCATTTCTTAATTATGAACAACGGGTTCACCGACCGCCAAGGTTGAGCTTCGCTGCCATTGTTCCCACCGGGCAAGGACTGCGCCCCTGACACCTACAGCTGGCACCACCCCTACAGGCAGGCCCTCGCCTTTTTTTTTTTTTTTTTTTTTTTTTTAAACACACTTTTTTCCCACTCACACTCACATTCACCCACGCATACACATAGTCTTTTCGGCAACTTAGGCCATATAAGACTTTTTACGATACTTGTTATTTGTAAATATATCTTTTGGGTGTCCAGGCATTTCTATTTAAGCCATTTGATATCCAAATAAAATCATCGGACTGCCGCGACGTTCGGTATAGAAAATAGGCACGCTACCAACTTGACCAAGCCCGTAGCCCCAAATAGTTCTTAATTATGAAAATAAAATTATTATTATTACGTATTCCATTCAGTGCCTGCTTGAAGATTTGTTTACATTCATGGAATACATCAATGCAAAGAATACATAAATATTTCTCTATACATTTCCTATGGGAGAAAGCCTTAACTTTAGGAATTAATAACTCAAAAAGTTATAGGAATTTCGGGACCCGAGTATTTTTCCTGGACTCTTCATAACGTCCTCTATAAGACTGCAAAATTTCGTGTCAACAGAGCGTGACAGACGGACACTCCGCTATTATATACAGTATATAGATATTAATAGATTCTTTAATATAAAAAAACACAAAAATATTCTCGATTTCATGATGAATAAATAATTAAATTCAAGTATCAATTTTATTGAATTACGTATATTTCGGATTGAATTGATAATTTTACTAACGATTTACTCTTTTTTTGTTTGTTTGTTTTGTTTTTAGATAATAATTATATAGGATTTAATATTAATAACATCGATTTGTCCTTTTTTATTTTTTTTTTGTTATATATAAAATCAAACATCAAAAAGACCTTTTATTAAGTTAAAAATTGTTTCCATTAAAAAAAAAAATAGGCCTAGTGAACAAATGTAAATTATTTTTTAAATTAAATTATTTTATGAGCTTACGTTTATTATATTTCACCTGAAAAAAAAAAAAAAATTAAAATGAGAGATAATAAAAAATAAATATTGCTTTTATCAACATTGAATAACATACAACCAAATTACTCTATAAATGGGAAGGTGTGGAGAAATATTTTTTTTTTTAGCTAAATCCTCTTGTCACCTTTAAGATGAATACTTACTGGCTATGTCGTTTTTTTTTTTGTTGTTGTTGGCTCAAAGTAAGAGAGAGAGAGTCTCTAATAGGGCTGGGGTGTCAGCAGAAAAATATACGGATCCCTTTATTTAATTTTTTGAATATTTCATGACAAGAAAGAAAATCTGGTCTGAGCACACAACTTTCTCATACCTTTGGTAAAAGAAAGTTGTGTTCAGCGCTTGTCACCACCAGA
>JAKCPI010013727.1:0-11838 GCA_023213315.1 Euborellia annulipes
ATCTAAAAACGGTATTCCAAGCTCCCTGTATTTCCTGGCGAAATCTCATAAAAACAATTGCCCTCTTCGACCTGTTATAACGAGTTACGACACTCCAACGAAAAATCTCAGTAAGTTCCTTGCATCTACCTTAAAATTTATGGTTTGTCATGATAATAGTGTGAAGAATTCTTTGCAAGTTATCAATAATATAAAAGATCTTGTATTACTTGAAGAAGACGTTCTTATCAGTTATGACGTCGAAAATTTATTCCCTTCTTTGCCTTTGGAGATTATAAAAACAAGAATAAAAGATAAATGGAACTTAATTAGTCGTTATACAAACTTCAACTATGATTTTTTCATATCTGCCTTTGAGAAATGTTTGGATTTAAACGTTTTCATGTTTGATGGAAAATTTTATAAACAGATCTCTGGCTGTCCTATAGGTGGCTGTATGTCATCTGTCGTCAGTGATATTTTTATTGATTTCGTCCATGACGAAGTCTTTTCCAAGTTTCCTATAAAAAGGATCTTTTATTACGTGGATGATAGTTTATGTATTGTCGATAAACGCTATGCTAATGATATTCTTGATTCCTTGAACAATTTACATCCTTCGATAAAATATACGTGTGAACTTGAACAGGAGGGCATAATCAACTTTTTGGACATCACTCTCATCAGAGAAAATAATGGGAAACTAAAAACCAATGCGTATAAAAAACCTCAAAAGTCGTGTCGTGCTATTAATTTCTACTCCCATCATCCCAATCACCAAAAATATAATTTGATAAAAAATGAAATAACTAGGATGCTTGATGTTTCTCACCCGGATTTCGTTGACGAAAACATCAAAGCAATAAAAGAAAAATTTCTTATTAACAATTACCCTAACAAAATTGTTGAACAGTTATGTGTGGACACAAAAAACAATTACAAGAATTATCAAATTACTAGGCAAAGAAGAACTTCAACAAATAGGAAAGTAATTTATACGGGCTCCATCCCTTTCGTTCCTGGCTTGTCAGAGTCTATAAGAGGAATTTTAAGAAGATATGAAGTAAATATAACCTTTAAGATCAAAAAACCACTCATTAGCGTCACTAATAATAAATATATGTCCGACCTATTTGAAAAAAGTGGCCTAGTATATGGCATTCCCTGTGCTTCATGTATGAAAGGAGACGAATTGTCCCTGTATGTTGGTGAAACGGGGAGAAAGTTGCGTGTGCGCCTTCGTGAACATTTTTACTCGGTCAGTAAAGGTCTCCCGAGTTCGGCACTTTCTTTCCATGCCTTGGAAGAAAAACACGATTTCGATTTTGAAAACGTAAAAATACTTTGTTATGAAAAAGATACGCGAAAAAGAAGATTTCTAGAATCGTATTTTATTGATTTATACACTGAATTCTCTATTAATTTAAAGACAGAATACGAAAAATCTTCTTTAGTCTACTCTGATGTTTTTGAAAAAATAAAAAAACCATTGTATAAACCTTCCCTTTTTTATATATAAAAAAATAAAAATTAAAATTACGTATATACTTAGCAGTTTAGATATATATGCTTTGAAATAAATACAAAAACCAAAATTGGTTTGATATTTTTTTAGAAAATAGCAACGGTTAAATAAATAAAAAAAGATTAAGGTTGTAAAATAAAAAATAAAAAATATACTTAAAAATGTTATTTAAAATCACGCGCACTTCTTATCTTGTTTTTTTACTTTGAGAAAAGAAATAAATAAAATATCTGTTGGCAGCATGTTAGTTGTTTTTTGATTTGAAATTGGCGACCTGATTGGTGATATAAAAATTCGATGATGTGTCTATAAAAAAGTTTTATATGTTAAACGGAATTGCCTTGGTATAATAATAAAAAAAATAAAAGAACAATATTCGATAATTATTAAGATATGTATATAAATTAACTGGAATTTTATGTAAGTATAAATTGTAAAAAAATGGAAACGCATCGGAGAGAGCGTTGTTCAAAAATAAAATAAGGTGAAAAAAGATGAACATTTGACGTTTTAGTATTCTAAAAAAATAAAAGTAATAAAGAAAATAAAGAACAGCGCTGTATTCTGATGTTTTTTTATTTTTACTTTTTTAAGATCTATGAAATTAATTTTTTGTTAAAAAAATTTTACACAGCCTATCAACTGCGCCTATATATACACAAGAATTCCCAGAAATAACGATCTATTATAATAATATATATATATATAAAATACATACAGTACAGAACACCAAGGTCTTCCTCACTAGTTATAATTATTATTGGCATAACTAATATAAATAAATGGAGATCGAAAATTTATTGGTATGTTTTCGAAATGTTTTTTAAGATTTTATTTTATTTTATTTTTACTTTGTATGTACGTATAATGAATTTGAGATTATGTTTTTCAAAGATTGTATTCCACTAGTGTTTTGCACCCTGTTGACAATCTGATATATTTTACAGGCCTGACGATGGTCCTTGTGGCCGAAACCAGGATAATGCGCACTCTGGTCGTCTAATCCATTAAAATTTTCCTATAAAAATAAAGTCTTTCTTTATTACCTTTGCCTAACAACTTGCAAAAAGAAAAAACTTCCTGTATTACGGTTTAAAATAAAGAAGGCCGAATTATCAAGAACAATTAGACAACCTTTGGTCAAACTCAAATTGAAAACTTATAGGTTTATTTTCTGACTGCGTTCTTACCAAAATGGGTTTATTTTGGCAAAAAGTGATCGTTTTTAAAACAATGGCATGTATCATTAAATGATCAAATTTTGATAATAGACTTGAACGAGGCATTTACTGCTACCAATGATGTAGCTAGAAATTTTGGGCTCTTAGGCAAACTTTAAATAAGTGTATAAGTATATATGCGGGTAAATGCCCTGATCTTTGGCCAAAGACGGTCCTACTGCTCTGATAATACATATATTCACAAAATTTAAAATTAAATATGTATAGGGAGCATCTAAGTCCAACCATACGTTGTAAATGTGATTATTTCATTGTTTTTTGAAAAAATTTTAATGGAAACTTTCGTAATCCGAACTTTGGAAATTTGTCAACAATCATCTTTTATAAAAATAAAGAAATAATCACATGTAGAAAACGCATGGGTGGCATTGACATTGACTGTTCGTGTATAGACAATATATTATATATTTGTTTTACTGTATAATGGTGCCACTAGCGGTCCCAAGGAGCCGGGGAGGCCCTTTGGATAGAAGAAAAATACTAGCATTATGATTTTACTACTTTATTGATGCTAATTTGAATGAGGAACTAAAATACAATAAATCATTATTAGGATAGTTACACCAGGGCGCACCATCACAGTTCAGCATCGGTGCTTTCGGTTGATCGATGCGTGTTCATAGTGGTGAACTGATCATTCACCATGGTTGTTCTCCCATTATTTTCCAAGATTTTGAAAGTATTTTCAGTTGGATGCGAGCTCTGCTGGCAGAATTATTTCAAGTGACAGTGAAGATGATAATCTATTTGTCGCCATCAGCTAAGTGGTGATTGGGGAGTGACTCGTTTCATCAGAAGTTCCAGGACCCGCCATGTGAATTAACTGCGGGAAAAATTGAGGAAGTATCACCATCGCAGGGAAGAACCCTCTCATATCAATAAACGTATTTGTTTAACATCGCTGTGACCGGGTGGGTGCGAGCATCGATGGTGAACAGTAATGGTGCTCGGTGGTGTAACTACCATTACCCCGCAGCCAATGCCCCACTACCTCTCCGCCTGTCCTATAAAAAAATTTGGAGACTTGTCCTGAACAAAATCCTGGAACCGCCTCTGAGTAATGCCTTTCAATTCAATATGAGTAGCAAAAAAAGATTTTTTAAGATATTTGAAATTTATTATTACCAAAAATAAAATACTCTTTTTAATTGATTGTTCTGGTTAATAAATTTGTAAAACTTACTTTACTAATTCCTATTCTTGTTGAAATATATTTTAAGAAGATAATATGACGTTCAAAAATCAGAGATGACTTTCCTCGAACTATAATAGGACTTGGGCTCCGAAGTCTTAGTAAGATATTTAAATTAAAGAGCCCCTTGCAGGTCTTGGGGGAAATCAAGACACAAGTGATATTTTGTGTGGAGGAAATTCAACTCGCCCCTGGTGAGAAATCATTAAATATCTCTAATGTTTGAGGTAGGCATTCTTTGCTACTCTATTGACTACGTAATATCCATCTAGGTCAAAGATGAACGCAAAACTCTCAAAGAGTCTAATTTAAAAACTTCCATTTATTTTAAATATACTCTATTAACAAATAGGTGTAATCATCTCTTGAGTTTGATTATTGTATTTAAAAAAAATGTCAACATTTTGAATGCTTCGAACAACCGTAGGATTTAAAAAATTATGCTGAAGGAAACCAATTGAAATAATTAATAAATAAAAGCAAAAGAATATTTTTTAGAGTTGAATTAAGTCTTTGCAGCCCATTAAAATATATATATATATATAATCAGTTACCTTATGTTTTTTCTTTTTTATATTATCAGATATCAGGCCAAACGGTTTCGACCACAATGTTGTTTGTCTTCCTCTGTGTGGTTTGGATCTAAATGATAAAGAGGATAAGAAATTATTTGATAGTTTATATAAAGAATTATTTTATATATATATAATTGGCTTACGTTAGATTTCTTATCAAAATTTATTATAAATAATAATAACATAGCTATGTATATATATATACACACACTAGAGTAAGGGTCAATATTTAAGCATGCTTTTTCCCATATGATTATTTAATTATTTTTTTATTGAAAATGAAAATCTTTAGTGGAATTCTCTGCTACGTTTTAAGTACAAAAGATTCCATTCAAGATTTTTCGTATTTTTTTAAAAAACAATGAACAATGAAATAACCACATGAGAAAAGGCATGGGTGCTTTAATATTCACCCTCATTGTATGTACTAATATAGGCTTACCCAGGGGAGGGAGGGGGTTCAAATCCTGATACCTGAACCGTCTAAAGGTTTTAGATATTTTTATTTCTCTGGAAAGAAATGATTGGTAAATATAAATTTTATAAAATTTTAATTTTTCTTTTTTTTCGGAAAAACCTCAGGTTTTCTTTTTAAATGTTTAAAAGAATGTAAACGATATCCTTCAGCTTGATAGCAACGACGGTACCTACCCATGCCTTTTCTACATGTGACTATTTTATTGTTTTTAAAAAAATATTATATATTTTTTAATGGAAACTTTCATGGTACAAACCTAAAAAATTTCCAATAAATATTTTCATTTTCTTTTATAAAAACAATGAAAATAATCACAAGTAGAAAACGCATGGGTGGGACTTAATATTAACCTTCACTGTACGTAATATGAACATTATATCAACGAGTGAGGATTTCACGTGTGAGACTGAGAGAATACAGTCTTCAGCCTGATAGCACGGAGATTGTGCGGAAGAGCACCCGCTTAAGACGTGCGCCTGAATACTTGAAGGAGAGGGAAGAATGTGATAATTGTTTATAGTGTCGTTTGTTACGTTATGTTGACTTTAACTATTTATATTTGTAAATATAGCTTAATAAAGTTGAATAAAGCGTTTTTATAAGAAAGGTAGAGACCTTATTACTTATTCATTACAGTAACTTGACTATTGAGGAATAAAATCAGAGAGTGAGCGAACACCTTTACACTTTATTCGAGACAAACGTTTCTGCAACCATACAGCCGCCATCTTCAGTGCCAATGAAAGTTTCTTTAGGATGTTTGACTAAACGCAGATTTTATTTCTTCCAACTCCAATTCCATATAGCCAACAACCAACCTAATTTATATCTATTGAAGCTACTAATTAAATCAATCAAGACTTTATATGCAAAACGACTCTACAACCAGGCTAGAATGCAGCTGGCAAGAAATAAAATATTCTACCAATAGATTAGAACTCAAAAGTCGGAATATCTACCTGGTATGTAGTAAAATTGGTTTAAGATCAGTTATTTATTGACTGCGCCCTTCGGTGTTCTTGGAGATCTCCTAGTATTTGTTGATCCTTGTATTTGTGCGATTTGACGACTGGTGCTATGCTGAGGTGACTAGGCTTAGATGTAGCGGAGAGTCTCGTTGTCGGTTGAGCGGGTGTCGTGATGACTTGAAGTCGCTGACTGGCTCGTTACCTGGGACGTGTGTTCTTCGAGAAAGGCAGTGACGTCGTTGGCTTTGCAGACAGCTTTCAGCACGCTTGTATCGTGGTGGTGTCGAGCATATATAATGATATGTCAAATAATTGAAATAATACAAGTCCAGTGAGGGACAATATTAAGTCCTATCCATGCATTTTCTACATGTGATTATTTCATTGTTTTTAAACAAATATATATTTTTTAATGAAAACTTTCATGGTTCTAACCTAGCAAATTTCCAATAAAGATTTTCATTTTCTTTTATAAAAAATCGCTTAGGGGCCCACATCTTGTGGGTACGTGGATGGCAACCACGAGCTATCCGAGCTGGGGCAGACAGTCCTTCTATTCTTTGCATGTCTGTCTCTTCCTTTCTCTTTTCAACAGGCGTCAGACCGTGCGACGGGCCGGCCTGTTCTATTCCTCCCCGGTCGCAAAAATTCATGTAGGACTGCCGACCCCGCATCGCGGGATTAAGGCGACGAACGAAGAAGAAGATTTCTTTTATAAAAACAATGAAATAATCACATGTAGAAAACGCATGGGTGGGACTTAATATTGACCTTCACTGTATCATTATATCAAAGAGTGAGGTGGATTTCACGTGCGAGACTGAGAGAATACAAAATGATGAACAAGAGTGCATGCAATCCGAGGCTTGGATTGTGTGGGCTCTTATCAATGACTGCATAGGGTTTATTTATTTATAACTGATCTTCATTACCTTATAAAAAAAATCCAATTAATTTCTTGATTTCGAAGCTTCTTGTTCCAGAGGTCACAAGTTCTCTGAATAATCAAGGACTGGATCAAAATACCCTCAGATGTCGAAAAGTCCTTAAAAAAATAATATTTAAGAACGTAAAGTGTTTTAATATTATTTCAGTATTAAAATTTACCTTTTTTTTTGTTAAAAGAAGAAAATGTAGATCTTCTCAAAAATAGATTTCCTTAATAAGTAAGAATTGGATTCATTATATGTTGAACTGGTTTTGAGTGCCTGAGGCTTTCGAATACAACCCTTACTAGGGTGGGGCATGTCTATTTAGATAACATAGTAGTGGCTTAGCCCTTAGGGCGCGTAATCTATGGACTTGCGTAGTTGGGATCTGAAAAGAGATAATATATAAGTGCTTGGCAAGAGGGGAGTAATCAGCCTCGTTTGTCTCCGAGAGCCAAGTTGCAAGAGGAATTACCGAACACTAACTTTTCAAATGATATATTTTTTTTTATTTTACTTTACCCGGAAATTTCTTGCGTTGCAATTTATTCCCGGGGTCCAAGGGATTATGGGAATAATTGAAGAACATGGCTTGGTCATTAGACCGATCAGGTCTCGGTGTCTCGTCCCTTTATATAACCGACACCGTGATTAATACTTAACCAGTTAGCAGCTGTCAGTTGGCGACATGACATAGACTAAAGTTAACCAACAAAACATGACAAAAAGAAAACCAAAAACTTCATGTTACAATTATTTCCCTGTCAGGGATTTTTCATGCTAGCTAAATTAAAGCCAATGAAGCTTGTTTACAACAAGTATTGTACAATATGTGATCAAAGTAGATTATTTTAATAGAAAATAATCTACTTTGATAAAAAAATTTAAATTTTCTAGCTCATTCACTTATATTCGTTCAGTCAAGCAAACATACCTGTTGGGACAGATGCTGTTATCAAATTATTTTTACTTTTTTGCACTTTTAAATAAATATTGTTATTTAATTTTGTGTTTTATTATTTTCTAATTAAATTATTTAAAAAAAAAAAATTGAATAATTGTATATTAAAGATGAGAAGTCGCCCCGTGCGCTTCCCAACACTCATCTAACTTGACATGTTTCAAGGGGGGTAGGGGGCGGTTAATGAACTTTGAATGATATAAAATTGATTTTGAGGGTGCTTTTTAGTAGAATCAACAAAATTATATATGTGAATGAGAAAAAAGTGTGAATGTTTTTTACAATAAAAAAAAAAAAAAAATTATAACCTATCCGTGAAAAAAAATTTTTCGAAATGAACTCCGAATAGGATCAAATTTCATTTACAAGTGTTTTATAATATAAGTAAAAATATTAAAATAAAATAAAAATTCAAATCGAAAATTAAGGGACACCCAAATATATATATAGGCCTATATGAGTCGTCCATTTCCAAAAGTGCATAATTGACAAAATTTGAAAAGTTGAGATTTTAATTGTATGTTGTTCGTACAACTGGAATATACATTTGAACAGTGAAAAAAGTTTCTATATCCTATTTAAAACAAATACGAACCGGGTCTAGGTGCATTTCATTGCATGTCTTGTTGCAAGCAAACCAATACTGTGCCAGAACTACTTGCTTGCTAACATAAAGATGGCGACTTTCAAGAAGTCATTTTATTTAATTTTATAACTAAGTTATGGGAATGTGAAATTTTTTGACATTGTCATCAAAGCTTCCTGTCCTCTAAAAAAAAAAAAAAAAAAAAAAAAAAAACGACTGCCAATTTAGCGATTACTTCGCTTTTGTTAATTATATAATTGGGCTGCCAGGTTAAATCCTGCTGGACTCTCGGCCTAATGGTTGAATTTGATAATCCTTTTTTGAATTTATTATTATGGGGGTTCACAAAAGGGAGGAGCATTCAGAGCACGTGGGCCAAATTGTTTGTGATCGCCGGACAAAAGACTTTCCACTGGTATTAGGCCGATATAATTCAATAATCCACAAAGTGTTTGTGTATGTGTTTTATTTTTTTTATTTAGGCCAACGTCAATGAATATTAAATAAATAATTTTTTATAGAGATTCTTTGAACGATTATATGTCAAATTGGATGAGAATTGAAATTTATCATCATAACATTTTATTAAACTTTTATTTGAAGAATTTAAATTCGCATATATTGTCCACCATGCGAATTTAATTTATTATTTAATAAACATAAATAAATAACCCAGGCCTCTATATATATTATAATATTTATTCAGTAACAAATTATATATGGGGCATTCCACGCCAACTCGAGCACTTTTGAACCCGACCATTTTTGATTTGGCTTAAACAAGGCCGTAACGAGGGCGTGGCAAAACAGGCGCCCGCCACGGGCGCAACTGGGCTGAGGACGCCAAACAATGGGGACCGACCTAGCTGTGAGCTGCACGAGGTTTTTATTTACCAACATTTTAATTAGTGAGGCGCTACGGGGGAGAGAGGAAATGCCCTCCGACGATTATATCAGCCCCCTCTCCCGAAGGGCCTCACTGATTATGTTGGTGGTAAATAAAAACCTCGTGCAGCTCACAGCTTGGAGGGAGGGGGAACGAAAATTTACTTATTCAGGGGAGGGGGCAATTTAGAATTTGAAATATCATTTTATATATTTTACAAAAATAAAAAAAAAAGTGCAGGAGGCGGATTTGAACTCGCGAAGTTTGGTTACGTGAGAATGGAAAAAAAATATAGATTGCTCGAAGACGAATTAACCACTTGAGCCACAATATTAGTTTATTGATTTAGGTAAAATAAGCCATTTAAGAAACAGGAAATAAAAAAGTATTAAAAAAATTTTAATATTCCACATATGATATATCATTTTTCATTAATTTTTATGCGCATTAATAATTTATAATAAAAATATCAATAGCATGCCTAGTTTTCAAATAATTCAATGGGCAAACGTCAGATTGTTTATGCCTTGATGTAATTAAACAAAAAACTCAATCTAACATATGATACATGTTATTAATTCTTGAATTCCCCCTGATTCCAGAGAACTAAAGCCCTTTTAATTATATGATATAATTTGGGAGTTATTGGCGATCAAATTTAAGTTTATTTTCGACCTTAATGACATCAACACTCAAAATTCTATATTATCGAAAAAGCTTATTTAGCATTGTCTGATTAAAACCAAATTTTTACCAGAGATTTATAATTAATAAATGAGTTTTTTTCTAAAGTTCATTGAGATTGGTAAAGAAATAAATAAAATATTGACTATTTTCTAAATTGAGTTTTTAGAATTCGGGATCCCGGATGGGTAAAGAGAGCCGTCTATGAACCGGCTCTAGGCTTGCAACTGAGATTCCAAATTCTAAAACTTAATTTACAAAATAGTCAATATTTTATTTATTTCTTTACCAATCTCAATGAAACTTTAGAAAAAAACTCATTTATTAATTATAAATCCCTGGTAAAAATTTGGTTTTAATCAGAGAATGCTAAATAATAGAATTCAGTGTTGATGTCATTAAGGTCGAAAATAGACTTAACTTTGATCGCCAATAACTCCCAAGGCTACAAGCCCAGGCATAAACAATCGGACGTTTTGCCCATTGAATTATTTGAAAACTAGGCATGCTATTGACTTTTTGATTATAAATTATTAATGCCCATAAAAATTAATGAAAAATGATATATCATATGTGGAATATTAAAATTTTTTTAATAATTCTTTTATTTCATGTTTCTTATTTGGCTTATTTTTTCTTAAAACAATTAAATAAAGTTTGGCTCAACTGGTTAATCAATTAATCTATATTTTTTTCCAATCTCACGTAATCATGGGCGTAACTAGAGAATTTGGCTGGGGGGGGGGGGGGCATGGGACCAGCTATCCTCCGGAGGGCCTGGAAAGCCCCATATTTTCTCAATTTTTCTCGGGGCAGGAAGCTTTCTGGGGGAAGGGGCATGCCCCCCCCCCGGCACCCCTAGTTACGCCCATGCCTCTCCCTCCCCTAACGCGTTACGTAATATGTGGACAACCCTAAGGTATTTATTTAAAATTTATATAATATCAATTGCTGGTTTTTATTCTCCTTTTTTTCCTTTTCTCTTTTCCCCCGCGAAAATTTCCCATTTTATATATAATATTCATTCGTTTATTTAATAAAAATTGGGAGTGCGGAGATTGCTAATAAAGAGAAATTAAAAAAAAAAAAAACTGAAAAGGTTGAACGGATGGTTAGATTAAAGAAAAAATATATTCTTAATTATTCAATTTTAGTTCCATGTAAATATTCTCTAGGAAATTCTAAACTTATTACAAAAATCCCATGCGAATTGGATGAGCGGTTTCCGAGTTATAGACAATTGAATTATCAAATTTTTAATTCATTTCCAATGTTATTTTTTTCAGCTTCTTAATTTGTGCAAAGGAGGGGAGGGTCGTGGGCGACAGGTTCCCCCACCCCACCGCTCTGATTGTTGTTGAGGAGAAAGGCGCCAGGCCCCGCCCCTCTTTTCTAAGAAAAGATTCTTTCTCTTAAAAAAAAAAATAATAGTAATAAAACAATGAATAAATAATTTTTTTTTTTAGACATTTGGAAGAATTATAAAAATTGAACGAGAAAAAAAAAAATTAATTAAGCAGTCAGAGAATATTGCCAAATAAATGATAGTTATATATTTAGTTAGATGTAAAATCATTCAATTCTTCATCATCACATGTTAAAAATATCAAAGTGTAAAATTTAATTTAGATGAAATTATTTGAGTAGGCCTTTACTTAAAACAATTTTTCACAAAATATTACAGATGTACTTTGCAAAAAGGGCATCTGAAATAATAAATGATTTATATGAATTTTAATCTAAAAAAGTAAAAGATTTAAATTCTGTTACCATGCATGCGCGTACCCAGCGAGGGGCAGGGGCAGCTGCCCTTTAGAAGCAACAAAAAAAAAAA
>JAKCPI010013728.1:0-51669 GCA_023213315.1 Euborellia annulipes
ACTGAACCATAAAATACCCTTATACTAAAAATTGTACTATTGTTAAAAAATAAATGTTTACCAGGGTATGATTGTAAGATTAGCCACCAAAACGTCGACAATTAACAATTAATTTAATCAACTGTTTGCCATGTATCCTTTTATTATTACTTTCTCTTAGCTCTACATTTGTTAATATATATAGAGAGAAAGTATTGGATTCATGTCAAAAATTCGATGTCGATATTTTGATGGATATACACGTTCTGAGGTCCCCTGAATCCAAAAAAAGTGATTTTCCGCGACATTGTTGGTCTGTCTGTCTGGGTTCAATTTAAAGCATGAAGGAATTGAGCTAGGAGGTTGAAATTTTATATTTAAGTTAGGCACCCCCATGGGACGTGACACGAAGCTTTTGAACAAAATCGACCAGGGTGTACTAGTACTTTACTGATGCAATCTTTCAGTTTTTTTTTTTTTTTTTTTCGATTTTCTCAAAAATTCGCTCCAACGATTTTGATTAAAATTCATAAATTATTTTTTAGATGCTCTTTAGAATCTATATTCTCAAATCGCTATTGAAATCTTCTGAAGACCACTTTACTCTTGTACTCCATGGAAAAGATAGCAGAAATGGTTGTCATGGTAACAAAATATAAATATTTTCCCATACTTATAAATTTTACATCTTTAAAATCGAATGCACCTTCTCTGTCGGAAACTTAATAATAAATACATGTCGACACAAAAAATCTGATGTGATAAGCACACAACACAACTTTCGACTCAATTATCGAACGTAAGAGAAAATAATGTGCTGTGCGACCAGTCACACCAGACTTCGACTGTAGTCAAAATGCGGTTAAAAAACACATAGGCCTGGTAATTAGATTCATGAGCGTGGGCATTTGGGAGGTGCTATTTCTTCTTTAGATTAAACTTTATTCGTTTCCTTCTTGGCTCTCATTTCTTCAGACGAGTCCACCTCTAGAAAATAATTTCTTCCTATAATTTCGTTTTCTCATTATTGCTTCCATTTTTCTCTTCGAATGCAATTTCAATTGTGGTGGTGAGATATAGCCTATTTATTATCACCTGTATATATTATAGATAACATTTATTTTTATTGTAATGAAATTTTTTTCTATAAAAAGGAAAACACCTGGATATATATAAATTATTTTAATAGGAAAGTTTTCTTTCTCGTTGCAATTCATTTATCATATAAAGAGCCTTTCTGCGATATTGTTTTCCAAAAATTTATTGATTATAAAATTAAAAAAAAAAATTCTCATTTTGAAAGAGAATTTATTAATCTTTTAATATCGGAAAATAAAGATAAAAATCTGGTGTAGGCGATTTTACATACAACTACTTTCTCTTACACCTTAGGTAATTGATAGTTGTGTTCTGTGCTTGTCACACCAGATTTTTGTGTCGACATGAGGTATTTAGCTTTCTGACAGTAGGGTACAATTGAATTCAAGATGTAAAATTTATAAGTATGACAAAATATTTATATTTTGTTACCATGGCAACCATTTCTCCTATCTTTTCTATGGAGTACAAGAGTAAAGTGGTCTTCAGAAGATTTCAATCACAAAATTAGAATATACATTTTAAAGAGCATCTAAAAAAATAATTGATTATTAGGGGCCATCCATAAATTACGTCACACCTAAAAGTGGGGAGGGTATTACCAGAATGTGACATTATGTGACAAGGGGTAGGGGGGTTGAAAAAACCTTGTGACGTCACATTTCAAAATTCGAGATGCCCAAACGCGAAATTTATAGGTGAACAAAAAATATTTAATATTTACGAACGCAATCTATATTTTGGAGGTCCAAAGTCGATGGACACAAGATGATTAATTTTTGTATTTTTAATTAGCATAATTAGGTGTCTATTATTGATAAAATTGGAAAATGTGTGACGTCACATCAGGGGGGAGGGATTTTTAAAAATGTGACAACCTTTGACAAGGACGGGGGAGGGGTTAAAAAATTCTTGAATATCGTGTGACGTAATTTATGGATGGCCCCTTAACTCTTTTTATTATGTTAAGTAGATTTGGTCAAGAGCGCCGCCCACCCACTATTCTTAAAAATAAACAATTAAAAGTTTCATTATCACAAACAGACAGGATGTTTTACCGGAAGGGGGTAATAAATATTAAAAGAAGTCCATCTGGCCACTATCTTGAAGTTTGTTATTTTTTGTATTAATACTTTACGAAGGTTAAACATGTTTAAGATCTCTCTCTAGTCAATGAAATTTTAATTTCGTTAGTATAATGCAAGTTAGCATTTTTTTTTTGCTCTTAATGTAGGGCCCCCACCTGGTTGGTTTCTTCTCGACACATATAGGCCTGCCTAACGACATTTTCTCAAAGGTTAAATTAAAAAGCGAATCTTCTTTTCTTTTATAGAAAAAATAATCGGGTCGGTTGCTTTCTTTTCTCATTAAAAAAAAAAAAAAAAAAAAAAAAAAAAAAAAAAAAATATAGAAATATCAGAAAGGTCATAAGCTTCTTGTTTTATCATTTAATGCGTCATTAATACATTATTTATTTTTACTTTCTCTTACCTATATGTATATGTTAAAATATATTAAGTAATGGATTCATGTCAAAAATTCGATCTCGAGATTTTGAGGGATATACACGTTTTGAAGTCCCCTGAATCCATAAAAGTGAAGCGACATGGTCTGTCTGTGTGTCTGGATTCAATTTAAATCATGAAGGAATTGAGCTAGGAGGTTGAAATTTTATATTTAAGTTAGACACCCACCTAGAGCGCGAAAATAAGCTTTTGATCAAAATCGGCCAAAGAGTAGGGCCTACTAGTACTTACTGATAGTTTTTCAGTTTTTTTCGATTTTCACAAAATTCGTTCCAATGATTCTGATTAATTTAAAAATCAATTATTTTTTTAGAAGCTCTTTAAAATGTATATTCTCATTTTCCCATTGAAATATTCTGAAGACCTCTTTACTCTCGTACTTCTTAGGAAAGATAGGAGAAATGGTTGCCATGGTAACAAAATATAAATATTTTCCCATACTTATTTGAATTCTAATATATCGGCGTAAACTAAATATATGTCGACACGAAAAATCAGGCGCGACAAGCACAGAACACAACTTTCGATTACCGAAGTTAGAAGAAAGTTGTGTGCTGTGCGACACCAGATTTTTTGTGTCGACATATATTTATTTCCACCGATATATTAGAATTCAAGATGTAAAAAATCCACACACTTCCTTCATTATATTGTATTTTGTCTGAAAATCCGATCCCTGGTTACCCGTATTAGCTTTCACAATTTTTTTGACTTTCCCCCTCGATATTTTATTTTTTTTTTAGCTCCGCCTCTTTTTCTACGGCTTCCTTTACTTTTCTCTCTTCCCCCCTCCCATCCCTTATTTATTTAAATTGAAGTAATGATTGCATCAATGATAACAAAATCTTGATTGGCAGGCAGATAGGCATATCTGGTCTAAATCTCCGAAACTACATTTAATGAATGAATTCATTTTTAATTATACCATGCATTACAAATTTAATTTTCATTAAATGCTTTTGCCTAAACACAAGGTCATGAATCATCAATATTATCCAGAATTGTGATTCACTAATACTGATAAAAAAATCTTGTGTGACTAGTCGCACAGCACACAACCTTTTTACCTTCGGTAATTGAAAGTTGCACAAGCATCTGCCAACTTTTACAGCATCTCAACGAGGGATCCGATATGGTCAAGAAAATTATGAGACATATTGTATCAATAGGCTTCAAGCTAGTGTAAATTTATTTATAGTGTAAATGTATCTTTTTTTCTTATATTATTATTTATTTTACATGTGATTAATATTAACCTAATGTTATTTAACAATGTATTTATTAATTCAAATGTACCTTGTGCTGGCTAAATGCTTCTTATCTGAGCAAGGCCATGATTTTAAATTAAAAAAAAAAAAAAAATTGAAAGTTGTGTTCTGTGCTTGTCACACCAGATTTTTTGTGTCGACATATATTTAGTTTCAGCTGATATATTAAAATTCAAGATGTAAAATTTATAAACATGGGAAAATATTTATATTTTGTTACCATGGCAGCCATTTCTTCTTCTTATGAAGTACAAGAGTAAAGTGTGCTTCAAAAGATTTCAATGTCAAAATGAGAATATACATTTTAAAGAGCATCTAAAAAATAATTGATTTATGAATTTTAAACAAAATCTTTGGAATTTTGAGAAAATCGAAAAAAAACTGAAAAACTACATCAGTAGAGACCGGACAAAAAGCATAAAAATGGAAAAAAAGTGCTAAAAAAGCATAAAAAACTTGAATAAAAAGTTGTTAAATAAGATAAAAGTTGAAAAAAAGAATCTCATAAGCAATTTTTACTCATACCAATGGCGTATACAATTTTTTTTTAAATAAACTAAATTTATTCCGCCCCGCCCCCGCGAAAAATATTGTTTTTGCGGAACCAAATTTTTTTTCACCCTGCGGAAAAATTTTTTTTTACAATGCTATAATTTTTCGCACTGCGGGGCTTTTGATTTTTTTTTTTTTTTTTGGGGTTTTCCCCGCCCCCCTTATACACGTCCCTGGTGTGTGCGTGTGTGAAAGGGAAAAAAATGTGTTTTTAATAAAAAAAAAAAATTATAAATATTCGTAAAATAAGTTCAAATAAGCACGAAAAGGAAAAAAGCATAAAAACTCAAAAAGCATAAAAATCAATCTCAATGCACTTAGTTTTTCCTAATTCGTATAGAAATTAAATATCTAATGGTTGTTATAAATTGAGCAATAAGCATTTTGCTTAAAATCCGGTCTCTATACATCAGTAAAGTACTAGTACTCTTTAGATCGATTTTGTTCAAAAGCTTCTTTTCACGTGCCAGAGGGGTGCCTAACTTAAATATAAAATTTCAACCTCCTAGCTCATTTCCTTCATGTTTTAAATTGAACACACATCATTAAAGAATATAGAGTGCATTATTTTTTACTTGTGGTGTTCATTCACAAATTTACTGGTGCGCGCGCGGTCAAAAACCTGAAGGTCTTTTAGTAGGTGGTGGCTTAGGTCACGCTCTCTCTCTCCTCGCAATTGATCTCGTGTCCTGAGATGTTGTATAGGAGTTTTTCAATTAATAATAAATAAACAAGATAAAATTACTTTGTACATCTTAACTTAATAAGAAATTAACTCACCATTAGTTAAAATAATAATTATTAATATTTATACATGTAAATCAAATTAACCAATTTTATTTTATTCAAAGGAGGTAGAGCTAGCTAGCTATGAATGTACGTATTTAAATTTGGTAGAAAAAATGGCAACGCAGTTAGTTTTATTTCATTTCATTAATAAAACAAATGCCGACATTTTGGTCACCTATGGGACCATCTTTAGGACCATATTAATGTCTGATATAAATATATATATCCTCACCAAGTTGTATTGGGCATACACATCGCTCAACCATATTAATGCCCGACATTTTTTACTTTCTCTTACCTATGTATATATGTAATATATATATAGAGAGAAAGTATTGGATTCATGTCAAAAATTCGATGTCGAGATTTTGATGGATCTTCACGTTTTGAGGTCCCCTGAATCCAAAAAAGTGGTTTTCATGACATGGTCTGTCTGTGTGTGTGTCTGTGTGTGTGGGTGGGTGTGTGTGTGTGTGTTCAATTTTAAGCATGAAGGAATTGAGCTACGAGGTTGAAATTTTATATTTTAGTTAAACACCCCCGGGACCGGAAAATAAGCTTTTAATCAAAATCGGCCAAAGAGTACTAGTACTTTACTGATGTACTTTTTCAGTTTTTTTCGATTTTCTCAAAATTTGCTCCAACGATTTTTTTTAAAATTCAAAAATCAATTATTTTTTAGATTCTCTATAAAATGTATATTCTCATTTTGTGATTGAAATCTTCTGAAGACCACTTTACTCTTGTACTCCATAGAAAAGATAGGAGAAATGGTTGCCATGGTATCAAAATATAAATATTTTCCCATACTTATAAATTTTGAATTCAATTGTACCCTACTGCCGGAAACTAAATACATGTCGACACAAAAAATCTGGTGTGACAGCACAGTACACAACTTTCGATTACCGAAGGTAAGAGAAAGTTGTGTGCTGTGCGCCAGTCACACCAGATTTTTTCAGTTTATTGTAACATTCACTCTTTATAAAAAACTAAAAAATTTAGGGCATTAACATCGATGACCCTGTTTCGCTGACCTTTCTTGACTTCCACGCTCCCCAGAGGCCTACTTACCCCGCAAAAGCCTTTTATATACCATTGGAATATAACAATTATTTAAAAAATAGGAGAAGAAAAACTATAAATAGAATCATACATCTATGTAATGATGATGAGTATGGGCACGTCCGTGGACTGTTCCTTGGACCACTGAGTTCTATAATTGCTGTGTTAGTGGCTTGATGCGGTTTATATGAATAAAATAAATAAACATGGTTGAGAGATTTACAATTGTGTATGCACAATAAAACTTGACGAGGATATATATTTATATTTATTTCAGACATAAACCTAGTCCTGAAGATGGTCACATATAGGACAGAAACATTGGCCCTGTTTTTTTTTTTTTTTTTTTTTTTTTTTCAAATTTTAAATATTTCTTAATTTCAGGAGGAGTGGCTGAATATATATTGAGTGGTGAGGATATCCAGGCAGCCAAAAACAATAAAGAGAGGAGGCTCGTGGCTAATCGGTTAAGCTGCGGATTACGAGTCTAGAGTTGCCCACCCAGCTCGGGTTCAAATCCCACTTGCCATGAAAATTTTCAAACATTGCCAATGTCTCCTCCGTCTCTCTGTAATTGGAGTTTGTCTCTGTTGAGAGATGTATTTATAGAAATTAAAAAAAAAAAAAAAAAAAATATTTATCTTATATGTTTGTCAACGTTTCGGCCGATATTTCGGCCTTCATCAGGACAAATGATGTTAGCCTCGAGCTCATAGAGGCTCTTGGCAACTCCTGACAATGTGTTTGAGCGAACATTCGTCGGATGTCATGACTTCTGGTTCAATAGAGCTCGAGGCAAACATCATTTGTCCTGATGAAGACCGGAATATCGGCCGAAATGTTGACAAACATATGAAATAAAGATAAATATAATTTTCTTTATTGTTTTTGGCTGCCTGGATATCCTCACCACTAAATATTTCTTATTTGCGGTATATAAAACAAAGTACGATTGATCTCATCTTTGAGAAACCTCGACTACTAGTACTTTACTGATGTACTTTTTTAGTTTTTTTCTAATTTTTCAAAAAAAAAAAAAAAAAAAAAAAAACAAAAACGATCTCCAGCTCGGTCATTTTCAATTAAGCTTACAAGAGAGAAATTTTTTATAGATAAAATAAAATCTTTTTTTTATATAGGCCTTCTTAAAAATTTTACTATTTTTATTTATTAATTAATTTATTTAAAATATTAAAAATGAATTACCTATTCAATTTATTTTATTTAAAAAAAAAAAAATTATCTTTCTCTTTTATATTATTTTCATTATTGAAATTTAAAAATAGATCCAACAATCAAACCGGTTTTTTTCATTTACACATACACTTGCACTTCGGGAGAGTTCGGCTTTGTTCGGTTGTGAGACGCCGGCGGCGGCGCCAGCGCTGCCGTCGCCGCCTCAGTAAGCCTCAAGCTTGTGATTCGGTTACATCTATTCATTCTTATTTCATCAAATAATGTTTCCTTCCTCAACAATCCACGATACCGACACATCACCTGATTATATTCATAGTGCTCCATGCCTGCTCCTTTCTTTTCATCCTCGATATCACCAGGTAAATCCACGTTTTGATTAATTAAATAGAAATAACAAAGCGGGATTGTTGGTTGATCCAAGTGGTCGTTTTCCCTCGCTTGGCTTGGGACAGTCCGAGACAAAAAGAAGTGAACTCTTCTTTAATTTTTTTAATCTAATTTGTATTCTAAATTATTTTTATGAAATATAGAAATCAATCGTTCTATTGATTCTTTTTTTCTTAATTTATAAAATAATATAGCCTAAAATTAATATTATATAAAATGGAAAGTATTTATATGTTTTGCTGTTTTGGTTTTACTGTTTTTTTTTTTTTTTTTTTTAACAAAACATTCACACTTTTTTTCTCATTCACACTCACATTCACAGTCTTTTCGGCACCTTAGGCCATATGAGAATTACCATATCCGTTATTGATTAAAATACATATTGGGGGTCCAGGCATTTCTATTTAAGTCATTTGGTATCCAAAAAGGCTTAAATAAAATCATCGAACTGCCTGGGGTCCGAACCCGCCAAGTTCGGTATAGAAAGTAGGCACGCTACCAACTACACCAAGCCCCGAGGGCTAGGGTTTACAAGTAGTAGTACAAGTATCGATACTTTTTTTCGATACCACATCCCTACTCGTCTCTAAAAAAACTTCGTTCTAGTACTTTACTGATACTATTTTCGTTCGAAAATGAAATTACGCTGTCTCATCTTTGGGAAAATTCGGGTACTAGTACTTAACTGATGTACTTTTTTTAGTTTTTTCCAATTTTCCCTAAATTCGCTTTAAAGTTTTCTTTGAAATTTTGAATATTTACTATTCACGGTATACAAAACAAACTGCAATTGATTTCGTCTTTGAAAAACCTCGTCTACTAGTATTTACTGATGTACTTTTTAGTTTTTTACAATTTTATATAAAAACAGAGTTCCACCTCGGTCATCCAGGAAAAATTAAATTAGCAACTTAATAAAGGCATTTATATAAATTATTAAATATTAAAATAAACCATAACTCGGTCCATAGCCCCCGGGTGTGGCGTAGTAGGTAGAGTGCCTACCTCCTATACCAAACGTCGCGGGTTCGGACCCAGGCAGTCCGATGATTTTATTTAAGCCATTTGGATGGATACCAGATGGCTTAAATAGAAATGCCTGAACCTACAATTTGATATATTACTTACAACGGTTATCGTCAAAGTTTTAAATGGCCTAAGTTGCCGAAAAGACTGTATGAATGTGTGTGTGAGTCTGAGCGTGAATGAGAAAAAAGTGTGAATGTTTAAAAAAAAAAAAAAAAAACTCGGTCCATAACCCTGAATTCGGATGGAATTGTTTACTATAAATAACAAAACAAAACGGTGCTACAGTTGGTTTCAAAATAGAAATGTATTTTGACAGTAAAATCTACAAAACAATTTGAAACCTATGTATCATATCTAAAAATACATGAGCATAAAAGGGTCATTCAATTATTTATTCAGGATTTGAAATTTTTTTCAATAAAAAAAATAAAATATGATAACGTATAAACACGCGACTCCCGTGTGACACGCAGAGTTAACGGAGGAGAAATAAATTCTAATGTTGATAAATCATAATTATATCATATTAGCAATTGTATTTAATTCAAAAGAAAGAATAAAAATTTTCATCATGTTAATGTCAATAAATTTTGAGGATAGTCTCGTTGGTGGTATAATTTATTATTCACTTGATTTCATCAAATTATAATTGTCTCGAGGTGGAGTGTAAATTGTACAAAGTGCATTCAGAAAACAATGCCGATGACGGTGTCATCAAATTGAGGGTTTAAAAATAAACAAATCAGTTGGAAAGAATTTTCCCGGAAAATCAATCTGGCGTTGGCTCTGGCGTTAAACTCTTGAACAGAAAAAATCTGGTGGAATTGACCGCACACGTACCTTCAATACTTTGTTATTTGTGCCGACATATATTTCGGTAATATTGATATATCAGAATCCAAGGAAATATTTATATTTTGCTAAGATTGCAATCTTTTCTCCTTTAAAGTACAAGCGTAAAGTGTACTTCAAACAATTTTGAGAGAAAAATGAGAATATACATTTTATAAAGAGGATCTAAAGCATTATTGATAAATGAATAATCCATAGACAAAAATCGAAAAAAAAAAATAAAGTATATTGTAGAGTACAAACTAATATCTGGCGGGGGGGGGGGGGGGATTACTTTGAAGGGGACAAAATAGATATTCATAAATAAATAAATAATTTTTGAAAAAAACAGCATTCGCGAGAATTTTTGAACAAACTTTGTATATTCTCATTTTCTCCGCAAAATTGTTTGAAGCACTCCTTACTCTTGAACATCATAGAAATGATCGCAATACTTTCTCTCTATATAGTCTATATGTTCATATATAGGGCAAGAGAAAGTAAAAATACAAATGGTTGCCTAAATAACATAATATATATCTCTGGAGCAACAAGGGGGGGGGGGAGGGAGGGGCGTAAACTCAAGTGGGTTGCCTCGGAGAATCAGCGTGTGGAACGTTGCCCGACAGCCATCGGCATTTATATCTTATTACTTTCTCTTACCTCTATATATGTGTTAATATATAGAGAGAGAGAGAGAAAGTATTGGATGCATGTCAAAAATTCGATGTCGAGATTTTGATGGATATACACGTTTTGAAATCCCCTGAATCCAAAAAAGTGGTTTTCGAGACATGGTCTGTCTGTCTATGAACAAAATATCTCAAGAACGAAAAGAGCTAGGAAGTTGAAATTTTATATTTAAGTTAGGCACCCCCATGGGACGTGTCACGAAGCTTTTGAGCAAAATCGATCAAGATTACTACTAGTACTGATGCACTTTTTCAGTTTTTTTTCGATTTTCTCTAAATTTGCTTCAGCGATTTTTTTTTTTAATTCAAAAATCAATTATGTTTTTAGATTCTCTTTAAAATGTATATTCTTATTTTGTGATTGAAATCTTCTGAAGACCACTTTACTCTTGTACTCCATAGAAAAGATAGAAGAAATGGTTGCCATGGTAACAAAATATATTTATATTCATACTTATAAATTTTACATCTAGAAATTCGAATGTACCGTACTTTGGAAACTAAATATATGTCGACACGAAACGGCACCGACGCACAGCAGACAACTTTCTCTTACCTTCGGTAATCGAAAGTTGTGTTCTGTGCTTGACCCATCAGATTAAAAAAAATATATATAACCCCTAAATGGCCTCAGCAGCCGAATGGGAGAAACTAAAAAAATAAATATTCCTCTGGTTATAAATTTTACCTCTTGAGTTCTAATAAACTATCCGAAACTAAAAATATATCTCGGCAAAAAAAAAAAAAAATCTGCTGTGATGCGGTCAGATAATAAATATTACAATTTTCAATATTATTTCCCGGCGCTACCTATCATCATTTTATTTATTTTTTATTTTTTTTGTTACTTTACTTTTACTTGCTATTTCCATCGTTCTCTCTCATTAAATCATGTCATTATTATTTGTTTTTATACCTTCTTCGTAATATATGAATGCAAAAGAAAAATTAAACAGAAAAACAGAAAAAAAAAAATTGATATGTCGTAGTAATTATTTCGAAGAAATGCTCTCGTTTACTTTTTGAGAAAATTCAAAATGATATAGGCATTGAAACATCTTTAAAAGAAAGGCGAAATTTTATATCTAACGTAGTAGGTACCCCCTGGGACGTATCACATAGCTTTTGAACAAAATCGGCCAAAGAGTACTAGTACTTTGCTGATGTACTTATTTAGTTTTTTTTTTTTTGATTTTCTCAAAATTCGCTCCAACGATTTTGATTAAAATTCAAAAATCAATTATTTTAAATGCTCTTTAAAATATATATTCTCATTTGTCCATTGAAATCTTCTGAAGACCACTTTACTCTTGTACTTCATCAGCGCATTCTTTGGCAATGGAAAGACTTTTGACCTCTCAAAATTTAGATATTAAATTTCTAAATTTATTAACTCGAAGAAAGCGTCATATCTTGGTTTGTTTGCTAAGGCTAAATTACCGAAAAGACCTGATTCCAATGAGGGTTGAGGGTGTGTCCTCAGGTCACTCACTACAGGGCGTGGCGGAGTTCCAATCAATGGTCTTCACTCTCACTCCTTCCTTTTTTTTTTTTTTATTCAATTTTTCTTAATACAATTTACATATTTTTCTCTCTCTCTCTTAAAAATTTATTGAATTTTTTTTTTCTGTTTGTTGTTTTACACTATTTTTAATCTCTAGGTTACAGAGTTTATCAAATGTTGATATATTTAGTAGTTTAATAACAAATTCTCTCTAATTATATAATATAGTGTATATTTATAATTCTTATCTCATTAAATTATTATTTAATACAAATGCATATCTAAATAAACTATTGATTTGTTAATGAAAATATAATAAGTCTAGTACATGAAAAGTGAATTTGAATTATTCAATTATAATGAAAAAAATCTGGGGTGACTGGTCGCACCAGATTTTTTGTGTTGATGTATGTTTAGTTTCCGCCGATATATTAGAATTCAAGAGATAAAATTTATAAACAGTGAAAAATATTTATATTTTGCAACCATTTCTCCTATCTTTCCTTTGACATACAAGAGTAAAGTGGTCTTCAAACAATTTCAATGGCAAAATGAGAATATACATTTTAAAGAGCATCTAAAAAATAAGTGATTTTTGAAATTTAATCAAAATCATTAGAGCGAATTTTGAGAAAATTGTTAAAAACTGAAAAAGTACATCAGTAAAGTATTAGTACTCTTTGACGGATTTTGTTCAAAAGCTTCGTGTCACGTGCCAGGGAGGTGCCTAACTTAAATATAAAATTTCAACCTCCCAGCTCAATTCCTTCATGCTTTAAATTTAACCCGGATAGACAGACACAGACAGACCATGTCGCGAAAACCACTTTTTTGGTTTCAGGGTACCTCAAAACGTGTATATCCGTCAAAATCTCGACATCGAATTTTTGACATGAAATCCATTACTTTCTCTCTCTATATATTAACATATATAGAGGTAAGAGAAAGTAAAAACAGCCTTCTAGATGATCCCTCCACTTTCCCATATTATTTGAAAAATATCTATTTTCTAGTCAATTTGAGAATCCAATTCATCTTTTTTTTTTATATTTATCACCTAGACTCTAGGTCCTAGTGTGATTTATTCAAATTACCCGTGGACATTTTAATTTTAACAAGAATTATGATGCTACTAATGAATGATGATGAATTGATATTCCCAGCTGTAAAGTGAGGAAGTTTTGCAATAAAAGAATAAAAATATTTTTTTTAATTAACATTTTTTCTTTTTATAATATGGACGTATTTATGCTTTTGCTCAAGAGTAGAGTTTAGGCACAAAAGTAAGCATGTCCGCACTCGAGCCCAGGAGGCTCTTCTTTTTTTTATTTCCTCTTTCAGCTTCCGAGGCTATTTAGGGGTTTACTGAATACAAATGTGTATTAAATTAATTTCTATCGGCTATTGCTCTCCTTTGACACCCCAGCCTCTTTTAATTTTTATTAATTGCTGCTTATCTCCACCAATTTCTTTTAATATTCTCTTTCTGTAATTAATAAATGATTGTTTTTCTTTTCAGAAGCTGGCTGAACACGGCTATGCTGCGTCGCTTTCTTTTTAGAGTCGTATTTCCTTTATCACTTGGCACAGGTATAGATTCTTCTCATCTGTTTATTATCTAATTAAGACAGGGGCGTATATAGGTCCTTATCGGAGAGGAAAAGAATAATAAGTTTCTTAAATTAATGAATGGGTCATCTAACATTTGAAATTTGAATCAGCTATATTAAAAAAAAAAAAAAAAAAAAACTAATGAATATTTTTTCAAAATTATGGGTTTATTAGAAAGATTGGACATTTTCATTTAAAAATGAAACGCACATCATTCAAATGACTGCCATGACAGTATTCCGATCGTTTGGGCTCCAATCGCATGAATGGCAACTTCAAAGCATCAATCGTCTCAGGGTGGTTAGCGTAAAACTTTTCCTTAATATTCCCCAACTGGATCAAATCACGCTTCGAGGCGGCCAATTTGAGCTGATTATTCGATTTCCAATCGGATGGGGTACTGTCGGGCCAGCAATGGCAGTCATTTGAATGATGCGCGTTTTATTCTTAAATTAAAATGTCCATACTTTCTAAAAAATTCATAATTAAAAAAAAATCTCAGAATTCGCAGGGACTTTGCAGCCAGGAGATTAAATAAAAAATTTCTATATGCCGACGTTTCGGTCTCCAATCACGACCTTCATCAGAACCTATGATCATAACATTTATTAAAAAAATTGATATTAAACTAAAATAAGAATACAAATTCGAGACACATCAGATGTACCTACAAATATTGTCAATTATACACGATCTTAGGTATTTTAATATTCATTGCAATTAAATACAATTTCTTTTTGCTTTGATATGTACAAAAAAAATATTATCATTTACTTGCTGCTCGGAAGTCTCTTATTCAAATGATACAATGAACTCACATTTATTATTTTTTTGAAATCTTAAAATAAATCAATCCCATTTTATTTATAATTGAATTTAAGGAATATTTTTTATATTAATTAAATCTAAAACTTTTATAATAAGATTTCAAAAAAAAAAATAAATGTGAGTTCATTGTATCATTTGAATAAGAGACTTCCGAGCAGCAAGTAAATGATAATATTTTTGTACATATCAAAGTAAAAAGAAATTGCAATGAATATTAAAATACTTAAGATCGTGTATAATTGACAATATTTGTAAGTACATCTGATGTTTCTCGAATTTGTATTCTTATTGTAGTTTAATATTAATTTTTTAAAATAAATGTGATGATCATAGGCCCTGATGAAGGTAGGGATTGGCGACCGAAACGTCGGCAAATAGAAATTTTTTATTTAATCTCCTGGCTGCAAAGTCCCTGCGAATCCTGAGTAAATCTCCACAGTCATAAAACATCAATTTATTAAAAAAAAAAAAAATAAAAATATTTATTAGTTTTTTTTTTTTTTTTTTTTTTTTTTTTTAAGCCTATTTCCTTTTTCCACTGGGCTAGAGTTGCGTGGATTTTACAAATTTCCGTGCCCGAACCCCCATAGTCTCTCCCCTCACTTATATACGCCCCTGGATTAAGATATACTCTTTTCTAAACACACTTACATAGACCTAAATGATCTTGAAAATAAAATTAAAGTGAAATTCGCTAGATGTGTAAATAACAGAGCCCTAGAATGGGTCTCACCATTTTCCAAAAAATGATTTTAGATTGGGAATAAGATTTTCTGAGATTTTATCGTTTGATTAAATTTCACTTGCTTTAGATAAAAATTTGTCTTTTATAAAATTCTCTTGCTTGCTTGCCTCGCAATTCGCATATTTCTTAAGACCTTCTTGATTGATGATTTCTCGAGGAAATAATATTTTATATTAACTTTTATTTCTCATTTGTGTCTTAAGTTGATTATGAATTTTTTTTTTTTTTTTTAAAGAGTTTAGAATTCATAAATAAATATTTCTCATATGCGTGTATATTTCTAAAAATAAATTATTATACATCTCGCTCAACATAACTTAGAGTCCAACTTCCTCCTGTCTGAGAGCTTCTCTCCCCACCTCTTGATCCAGCCATTATATTCAAATAAGTGTTTATTCATTGCAATTTAAATCTTAAAGAAAAATTTATCAATTTTTTTAACGAGTTTCACAATTTTTTTTTTTTTTTTTAATCAAAATCGGATTTTTTTTCTGTAAACGTTTTCACAGCTTAAATATGAAGTTTTTGAAACTACTCATTACATACAAACACAATTACAAATATAGATAATAAAATTGTGTTAAATTTATTAAAACAAAATATAAATTTAAAGAGAAAGAAAAAAAAAAAGGAGAAAACCCCTCGGGCTTGGCGTAGTTGGTAGCGCGCCTGTCTTGTATACCAAGGGTCGAAGGATTCGTATCAGAGGCAGTCCGAACCCGCGACTTTTGGTATACGAGGTTAGCACGCTAACCCCTACACCAAGCCCCGAGGGCAAAAAAAAATGGAGGAAAAGAGTGCAGCAAACAATATTTGATTTGTTTATGAAACGTAAGCACGGAGGGAAATAAACAAATGAAATATTATTAGCTGCACTCATTTTTTTTCCTACCTACATCTTGTAATATAATATATAAACAAACCTTGAAATTATTAAATGTCTATAAGACACATATTTTAAATCTAAAGGCTTAATTAAAAGATGACAAAAAAAGAGAAGATATATTTTGCGTTTACAAAAGAAACCAATTTTGGTGTTTTTATCATTTTTTAATTAAATGGAATCTTTTTAATTTAAGAAGAAACAAGAAAGTCCAAGTGGAGGATTTACTCCAACTGAAGTGTATAATTTGGATACAGTCCGAAGCAAAACGCTTCCTTCCTCAGGACTAATGTGGAATCAAAAATTAATACTTTTTCATGATTTGGGAGACTTGATTTTGGTAGCTGATACGCCGCACAAACTTAAAACTCTTAGTGGTACTGGAGAACTACTCCAGAGATAATCAACTCGAAGTAAATTTAAATAAATCAAAAATTATAGTCTTCCGAAGGGGAGGGCGACTGATGAGGCATTGAGTTTACATATAAACAGCAGAAGATGGAGATAGTGAATGAAGTAAATTACCTTGGTGTAACCTCACATCTTCTGGGATATTCCGACAACAGCAAACAAAAGAGTTTCCAAGACGAATATGGCCATTGCTAATATAAAGTCCTTAATAAACAGAGCGAAAATGGAATCAAGCGACGCAAGACATCATCTCTATAAAACAATCCTAGTTAACATTACTTTATATGCATCGGAGATATGGGGGTTAAATTATATAGATGTCATAGAGAAAGCTCAGGTGAAATTTTTAAGTCCCTTTACCTGCTAAACCCATCTACTCCGGGCTATATTATTAAGAAGAGAGTACCAACAAAACAAACTAAGCTGCCTCGTTTTCATCAGAGCTTTAAATTGGCTGATCAAACTATTAAATATGGCCGAAGATCGGTTACCCAAGATATGCTATAAAAGGTTACTGCATCTTGATGAGGTGAAACCAGACCTAAAAATATAATTGGGTTAGTCAAATAAAAAGATTTTTTGGTTTAATCCGGAAGGAACACCTTTGGCACAGTCAAGACCCAAACTTATGGATAAAGAGCAAGAAGATGTTAAACGAGGAAATGAAACTATATTACTATAAAGAAGATGAAGAGAGAATCAAGAAATCGTCATATACTCCACAATATAAGCTAATGGACTATAGGCAGGGCACCATTTTATCTTTCAAGACGCCATTGAAGGCACTCAGAGTCCTCTATCAGGCCAGAACAAGTAACATACTCAATGTAAATTTCTTCTTTGAGGGGAGCTTTTATAAAATCAAGCCAGACGAAATTTGTCCGGTATGCAACTTGGAGACGGAGGAGTCCCTGTTTCATCTTTTTATGGAATGCCCAATTTACAAGGGTATCAGAGAGAGTTACTTTACAAGGCACTACTCCGAGGAGGAACTATGGACTAATTTACTAAGCCCAATTAGCGAGAGGGAAGTGATCCGAATGTTTAATTTCATTAGATCAGTACTGAAGCTGAGAGCTTTCTGTCTAGGAGAATGAATAAACGGGTTGGTTCTCTATCCTTTCAACTTTTCCTTTTACTGTTTCTGCCTCTACCCTGTGGTATGGCTGGTTTTTCCTGCTATCTGTATGTATGTATTATGGTATATTCACAAAATCCATGTACTCATTAATGTTATAGTAAGGATATAACAAGATGTAACGACCACTAATAATGTAAAATAATCACCGAATCCATGTAATGAGCTCAGGCTCTAAATACATTATATAATAAATAAAAAAATAAAATTAATACTTTTTCATGATTTTATCATGAAAGTGAGAAAATCACAGATCGAATTTGCTTGCATTTCAAAGAACTTGAAAAAGTTCTTGAAACAATTATTGTGAGGAAGAAAGTGTTTTGCTTACTGTTGTAAAATAAATTATTTGCCAAAGAGAGTATATTTTTTTTTTAAAAACAAGACTAGTTTAAACTAAACCATGGTACGAAGTAGCCAGCCCTAAATTTAGATGTTTTTTTAATCAGATAAGAAGAATTTTCCCACTTAGAAAATATAAATCTTGCATTGACACGTTCTTTAAAAAAAATGAGCCACTCTCGGGAATCGAACCCGTGGGTATTTTAATAGAAACTTTGTATAAAACTTGACGCTACGGTGACTTTTCAATATAAAGGCGGCTACACGCGTAACTGCAAACTTGACAAGCATGCACGTGCTATCTTTTTGTATGTACAAGCGAAATGTAGCGTCTGTACGAGAATTTTGCGCAAGCCGCTTGATGCTCAATTCAATTTTAATCATGCACAAGCATATTTGAGCAAGCAAAACTCTCCGCCATTTTATAGACTTCTTGACATTTGATATTTATTTAATATATATTAATTCATTTAAAATTTCAATTTAATATTAATATTTTTTGTGTCTCTGTTTAAAGCAAGTATTTCTTGTTATCTTCGAATAAATAACCTTCCGGGTTTGATATTTTTAGGTTAATTTCCAGCATAAACTTTTTTTTGCACAAGCATGCTTGTGCCAAAGGGAATTTGTGCATGCTGGTACATACAAAAAGATTGCACATGCATGCTTGTCAAGTTTGCAGTTACGTATGTAACCACCTTAAGGAATAATTGATGATACAGTAAATAATATTTCTTCATTTTTATTTCTTATAAATTTATTATGGAAGAAATTTTATTTATATTTCAATAAACATATCAATTAAGAAGAATTGATTGATTTCTCTTTTTGTTTATTCTAATTTCTCATTTTACATGATAAGAAATGTCAAAACATTTCATTCTTAATAAATTTCCTGTATGAAACATTACTACATAACTGTGTGTACTATAAAATAAATATCAATACTTGTATAAAATATTCTTCATATCTTCACGCTAATCAGAAGGTTGTCATCCGCAAAGATCAATTAGAATATTTATTCTCTAGCTGAAATTAGAATAATTCACACAAATTCAAATTTTCATAATTTTAAAAAACAACTTTTGCAACTTTTTTACCCATCAAATTCTGCCCAGTAGTTTCGGAGTTGATAATTTTTTTTTTTTTTTTAAATTTATTTAAGGTCTTTTTCGGCAACGGAGGGCATGCAGACCCTGTTTCTATTTTGAAATAAATTTATTTTATTTATAATCGTATGGAGGAAGGCCGTCTAATTTACAGGAAGGTGAAGAAAATAGACTTAATTCGGCCCAAAATTATTTATTACCAATGTCTACGTTTCGGGGACTAAACGTCACCCATCCTCAGGACAAAGGTCGTAAAGTCTTTCGTGCCTCCAGCACTCGTGTAATAAATACAACAATAATTTGTTGTGTGAAATGATGGCTGTATTTTATTTTAGGGTTCAGCTCACCATATAGCCAAATTACTTGCAAATTTTAACCACGAGCCACTCTGAGTCAATGCTAGGCATCTAGTGACGTTTAGTCCCCGAAACGTAGACATTGGTAATAAATAATTTTGGGCCGAATTAAGTCTATTTTCTTCACCTTCCTTATTTTATTTATTTTTTTTTTTTAAACACTCACACTTTTTCTCCTCACACTCACACACCTCACACAGTCTTTTCGGCAACTCAGGCCATACGGCATTTTACGATATCCGTTATTGATAAATATACATATATGGGGTCCAGGCATTCTTATTTAAGCCATTTGGTATCCAATTGGCTTAAATAAAATCATCGGACTGCCTGGGGTCCGAACCCGCGACGTTTGGTATACGAGGTTAGCACGCTAACCTCTACGCCATGCCCCGAGGGCATTTCAATTTATTGGTAGCCAATTAAGGCTGGTCGTCCACTGGACGCGACAACGCGCTACCGCTACAAGCGCTACAACATGCTACAGATCCCAATGTGTGTGAATCAATTGGAGCTCGTCCACTAGAAGCGCGCGACATCACGCTACAACGCGCTTCGAGCGACAGGCGCTACAGATCCCAAAAAATGGGATCTGTAGCGCGTTGTAGCGTCTAACCCTTTGTTTTTCTAACCTAAAATACTCACCGGCAAAAAAAAAACCGCAACACTTTGTTTTTTCTTAATAAAATTGATGGAATTGAATAAAACAAAGACCAAAATGTCGATATTTAATTTGTGGGACAAAATAAGATTAAATAGACATCAAAGAGCCGTAGTTACTTCATCAATCACTGTTTCTTCGGTGAGTGTGTGTTTAAATGAATTTTCATAAATTTTTTAAATTTTTTATTAACTGTTTGAAGAATCGACTGCTTTGCAAATATCAGTTTCGATTTTTCATCACCGTCAGGACTAGGGTTTGGACACCGGTGGAAACCGAAACCGGTATACCGGTTTTTTGGCTAATTTTCAAAAACCAGAGAAACCGAAAAGTTCCCGAAAAACCGAATTCGGTTTTTCTTTTTTTTTTAATTTTTTCTTCATTAATACTTGTATTCAAATATAGCCCGTGATCCATGGCTCAAGAGAGAAGATATTACAATAGCTTCTAGTAGTTTGCGGGTTTTCTGGTTCGCTTCCCGTTCCAAGCGAGAAAAATTTATTTCATTTGAATTGGCTATCAATCCATTTGAAATAAATAGGGATGGGCTTTCTAAATGGCCTTAGGATGACGAAAAAGACCTTGGACAAATAAAAAAAAAAATTATAGATTATTATATTTTTTCTCCTTTTTTTCTAGTACTTAAATAATCTCATCTATATTATTTATAATAATAGCGGAGTGTGGGGTCTATCCGTCCGTCTGTTCCTCGCTCTGTTTGGCCAACTTTCCGTTGGAATTTTGGTGCAGAAATTTTGCAGTCTTATAGAGGACGTTATGGGAGAGTCCAGGAAAAATACTTCGTGGGTCCCGAAATTCCTACAATTTTTTGAGTTATTTATGCCCAATCGCACCGCACAATTTAAGTATAACTTAAAATAAAGTATCAGCAACATGGCAACGTTGTAAATTTTAGTGATATTCTGCTGATTTATTTGTGATTTAATATTATAAGACTTAAACGATATTGTTATTTATTAATAAATATATATTGGGGGTCCTGGCATCTTTATTCACGCCATTTGGGTCTTGAAACATGATTTTATTTTCAATCAGATAACGTGTTATCTTAGCAACGAACGTGGTTAGCAACGGATGACAATGAAAGTGTGTTAAATTTTATACTTAACCCCCAAATATTTAAGCCCTCGATTTCGGGGGCTTAGCAATGACTTAAGCTAAAAAACAATATTGATAATATAATATTAATTAACTAATAATAATACATTTTTGGATTCGATTTCGATTTTTCTTATAAAAAACATGAATAATATGAACTATATTTTCGAGGATGATCTATATTATATATGCGGAGGGTCTGTCGGTCCATCCGTCTGTCACGCTCTGACCAACTTCCCGTTGGAATTTTGAAACGAAATTTTCCAGTCTTATATTAGTAGAGCTGTGTTTTTCAATCTTTTTGAATTTAAAGGTTGAAAAATTCTGGCGATTCTCTTGGTTCATGACCGACAAAAAGATTGTAAATCAAAAGACTATGTAAGTTATATGATTTTTCTCTATTTTGGTACCTATTTCCCTTCTCCATGAAATTATGTTTTTATTATCGTGTAGAACTTTGCCTTTTTTCCTTTTGCCGCCTACCCTCCGTGTAGGGCTTCGCTCACCCCCTAGGGGTCCCGACCCACGATTGAAAAACACTGTTATAGAGTGACAGATCGTTGTTAATATTTATATATAGTAGCCTATATATAAAATTGCTATTAATTAATCAAAATCATGAAAATTAATATTTTGTTTCTGATTTTCTCATTTTTCTGAAATTAATATTTATAAACAATATGTATTTAATTTAGTTTATGATTATTAAAAAGAAAAGAATTATTAAATTAAAAATAAATCACCAGAATATCACTAAAATTTACAACGTTGCCGGGTTGTTGATACTTAATTTTAAGTCATACTTAAATTGTGTGGTGCGATTGGGCATAATTCATAAGGTTACGATTTCTCCCATAGGAAATGTATAGAGAAATTTACGTATTTTTTGTATTCTATGAATGTAAACAAATCCTCAAGCAGGCACTGGATCAGAATAGTATGTAATAATATTTGGGCTCCGGATCCCAGGGGCAGTCCGGTGATTTTTATTTAAGCCATTTGGAGTGGTAGGCAGGGGCGCGGTTATTAAAAAATAATTCTATAAAATTTTGCTTTGAGGTATTTTTTTATCTTTTCCCATTGATTTACATTTAAAAAAAAAACCGGTTTAAAGCCGCATTTATCGGTTTTCCGCTTTTTGTAAACACCGAAAAACCGGTTTTCAAAATTTTCCGGTTTTTTCCAAACCCTAGTCAGGACCTTTAAAGGTAAACATAGAGTATGTGTAATTTATTTTATATTCAACACTTATATTCTCCTTTTATTCTTTTATAGTCGACATTACAATTTTTTGTGATATACTGTATATATATATTAAATTGATAAAAGATATACATTTTTTGTTATTTCACATTGAGTGATTTGGTGAAGTAACTGCGGCTCTTCGAGGTCTATTTAAAATAACCTTCATCCCAGAATATAAAGAATTTTATAATAAGATTATTTGAAGAATTTAGCGAAAATAAATATAAATTAGGACATTTTTTTATCTTGGTTTTATATTTCAATTTAATTATTTATTAAAATTATATGGATTTGTTTTATTTATTGGTTAGAAATTTATATGATATTTTATGTCAAATGTAGCGCGAAGTAGCGTGCAGTGGACGACCCTTGTCGCGTGTTGTCGCGTCTCTTGTTGTCGCTGACCTCCTGTGGACCGGTAGCGTCCAATGATGGCGTAGAGCTAAGGGTGGTAGTGGACGACAGGCCGCTGGTCGTCCACTGGATACGACAACACGCTACCGCTACAAGCGCTACAACATGCTACAGATCCCAATGTGTGTGAATCAATTGAAGCTCGTCCACTAGAAGCGCGCGACATCACGCTACAACGCGCTTCGAGCGACAAGGCGCTACAGATCCCAAAAAAATGGGATCTGTAGCGCGTTGTAGCGTCTAACCCTTTGTTTTTCTAACCTAAAATACTCTCACCGGCAAAAAAAAACCGCAACACTTTTGGTTTTTTCTTAATAAAATTGATGGAATTGAATAAAACAAAGACCAAAATGTCGATATTTAATTTGTGGGACAAAATAAGATTAAATAGACATCAAAGAGCCGTAGTTACTTCATCAATCACTGTTTGTTCGGTGAGTGTGTGTTTAAATGAATTTTCATAAATTTTTTAAATTTTTTATTAACTGTTTCAAGAATCGACTGCTTTGCAAATATCAGTTTCGATTTTTCATCACCGTCAGGACCTTTAAAGATAAACATAGAGTAGTGTAATTTATTTTATATTCAACACTTACTTATTCTTTTATAGTCGACATTACAATTTTTTTGTGATATACTGTATATATATATTAAATTGATAAAATTATACATTTTGTTTTTTTTCACATTGAGTGATTTGGTGAAGTAACTGCGGCTCTTCGAGGGTCTATTTAAAATAACCTTCATCCCAGAATATAAAGAATTTTAAAATAAGATTATTTGAAAATTTAGCGAAAATAAATATAAATTAGGACATTTTTATCTTGGTTTTATATTTCAATTTAATTATTTATTAAAATTATATGGATTTGTTTTATTTATTGGTTAGAAATTTATATGATATTTTATGTCAAATGTAGCGCGAAGTAGCGTGCAGTGGACGACCGCTAGTCGCGTGTTTTTTTTTTTTTTTTTTTTTTTAAACACTCACACTTTTTTCTCACTCACACTCACACACACATTCACACAGTCTTTTCGGCAACTCAGGCCATACAGGCATTTTACGATATCCGTTATTGATAAATATACATATATGGGGTCCAGGCATTCTTATTTAAGCCATTTGGTATCCAATTGGCTTAAATAAAATCATCGGACTGCCTGGGGTCCGAACCCGCGACGTTTGGTATACTGAGGTTAGCACGCTAACCTCTACGCCATGCCCCGAGGGCATTTCAATTTATGGTAGCCAATGCCCTAAATTGAAATAAATTGTTGCATGAGACGTGACCCTGGGTACAGAAGGCCAGCACTCTAACCCCTACACCAAGGAGGCTGTCTATAAAATTGTAATAATAAAATATAATATACTGTAAATATAGATAATTAAAGTTAAAAATTGAATAATTAAATCTCACAATTATTATTCAAAAATTAATCCTATATATTAAATTTCAAATTTCAAATATAAACATGCGTAATTAATAGATAGTCGGTAACAAGCTACAGTCTGTTTAACACCAACCATCTAGTTTATTATTAACTTAAAAAGAAAAGATGTAGTATTTTTAACACAAACGATTTTTGAAATAGAAAAAATACTTAACATAATTTTAAAAAATACAAAACAACAATATTAAAATGAAAAAGAATAAAAACCTCATCCATTGACTGAGAGTTTAGAAGCGTTGACTTTGTCTACGGGCACATTTGGTATCCAATAAATTCATCGGACTGCCTGGTATCCGAACCCACTCCCCTTGGCTTTCAGATCATCACTATTGATATTTGTCTTCTACGGAGAGAGAGGGGGGAGACCTTGTCAATATTTTTAATTAATAAAGAAGGAAAAACAAAGTGGCTGATTGTTTATTTGATTTTGAGTTATTTTGACTCCAAAAAAAAAAACTCCCAATTTAAATTATTGATACTAAGCCAGGACGAGAAATAAATCGCTATTTTATTTCAATGTGCTGGTCGACGTAAATATTTCAACAATTGACACTTAATTGTTATAATTGACACCTGCTCAGTTCTGAGGAAGGGTGCGATTAGCACCCGAAACGCCGTCGACTCGTTCTGACTGCCTACTTAGCATAAATAATATTCATAAATCTATTATTTTTTTAGATGCTCTTTAAATTGTATATTTTGATTTGCTCTCAAAATTGTTTGAAGCACACTTTACTCTTATACTTCTTAGGAAAGATAGGAGAAATAAGTATAAAAAATAAAAAAAATTTCCTCTGTTTATACTAAATATATCTCTCTCTACACTAGAAAATTTCCGGATATACCTATACTGACAGCCCACAAGCTCTGAAGCTGGTCTTGACAAAGATCTAAACGTCAACATCTTCTTCTCAGTCATTAGTGTCAGACACGTTGTGGCTACTCTGAAAGGTAACCCTCAGGGGAATATTACTGGGGGGGGTCCCGTTTCCCTCCTCAGGGGGGGGCATCTCAAATAGAGTTGGATATTTTTCCCCCTTGGGGTGGGGTTGAACTCGAGTTGTATTCTTCTCGGATGTTTACGTTAAACTGTTTTTTCTCCCCCCCTACTCCCCCCCCCCCCCCCAACATAAAGGGCCTAAAAATACTAAATAGAAATAGACCCCCTTTTTTTTTTTTTTCTCCACCCTTCTTTTGGATTCTATATCTTGTGTTATCTATACACGAAAAACCCCCCGTGAGTAAACTCACATCTTTTGATTTTCGAAAAACCAATTTCTTTTGCTTTGGGGTGCGCTCGACCAGATTTTTTTTTTTTTGTCCACTTTCAAATTTTTCAAGTCTTTTAAGAAAAAGAAAAAATTACAATTAATAAAAAAAAAAATAAAAAAAAAAAAAAAAAAAAAAAAAAAATTAAATTATCTCATATACATTACTATTATATAATAATGTTAATTTAAATTAAAACAAAAAAAAAAATAAAATAAAAAATAAAAAATAAATAATTATTATTACTCATTTATTAATTTTATCACCTCATAAAGATGAGGGTTTTGTCTTTTTCTAAAAAATTAAAAAAAAAAAAAAGATCAAAGCTTTACTTGAATAAAAAAGAAAAATAAAATAAATAAAGTTTTTTAGTTTTTTTTTTTTGAGATTGAGGGTGTGGCGACCTAAACAAAAAGAAAATATAGAGCTTAAAAAAAAAAACAATAATTTAAATTTTTAACTTATTTATCAATCACTTTTAATAACTAGCCGCGCCGCCCGTTTTCGCAGCTAGCCTGGGCTCCTTCGTCCTCCTGAACGCCTTTCCTTTCATATATTGTTCCTTTTTAACAGATTTTACATAAAGCCTACAACATAGAGTATTTCTATGATAGTCAATTATTATTATTTGAAATTCCTACTGGGAGATCCCTAGGTACCTCGGTACTTTCGTGCACGAAGACACACACCTCAAACCCAACCGTCCTCTGGCCGTAGCTATCTACCGACCCCGCGAAGTTACATTATTTCCTATCTCTAACTCTTCCTCCTGCATTCGTTTCTAGCACGTGAACTAATCCTTATTTCTGGCTCCCCCAGTTCCTTTTATCTAACCTATATTTTTATTGTTACAATTAACAGGCTGTGATTTTTCAAAGAATACATGTTTCCTCATACATTTCCTATGGTAGAAATGGCAAATTTAACAATTAATAATTCAATAAGTTATAGAAATTTTGGTACTAAAATTATTTTCCTGTAGTCCTCTTTGAGCATCAAAATTTTCGGTTTCAACGGGAAGTTACCCAAACAGAGTGTGAGAGACAGACAAACTGACATAAGCGAATTATACAGTCTATTTATGCAGTAGTCTATATATAATTATATAAAAGATATTTGATAATACATTAGTTTAAAAAAAAAAAAAAAAAAAAAACAATTTTCCTGAGATAATCATTAGTTAGATTTTCATGATCAATCAAAAATAATTTTTTAATTAGTCTTCAAAAAATGTTTCTATTAAACCGACTGACTATCCACTTGTTGCATTTGTTCCTTGCTTATCGGATAAGAAACTTTTTTTTGTCCGTATCATCACATCGTATTCATGCAACGCATGAATCAGTGTCTTTATGGCTTTTACACTCTTGGCTGATGAATAGAGTTTTGATGTCTTGTGTACATTATCCATACTGTGTCTCGCCTGTATCTCCATTTGTTGTTTCTACAAAATAGAGCAAATTTGTGGAATTTTGATATGAAATAAGACAACGCAAGGAATTTGCCGCCTATAGGCATTTATTGAAATGCCGCCTAATGCGTCCTTAGGACAAATATTTAATAAGCGTATAACCCACTTTAAGAAAATTCCTAAAGAAGTTAATTCATTAAAAAAAAAACCGCATCAAGTTACCGTATTTGAGAAACAAATTTAAAAGTCACTCCCATTTGTGAGAAAAAACCAAAAAATTAATAAATTTTAAATTTTTCTCTTAAATATTACATAAATCCGTTTGTATTTACACATTTTGCTCTGCATTCTGTTCGTTTCATTTTTTCCACCCTAGGCGCACCCTAGCATAACTTGCATTCTGTTCGTTTGAAACTTGGATCAGAAAATGTAGATTTTGCTGCATAAATTGACCCAATTCGAATAGCTGGTGCAGGGCGATCTCAGCGCCAAAGTTTTAATAGAATGACCACCTTTTGTCGCCATTTTCTTTCAATCCATCTCGATTAAAATAATATCTGACATTAAAAAAGATAAGTAAATTTTAGGCTTTATTTTCATTTGTTTGTTTTTTTTTATTAATTTCCTCTATTATTATTATTTTTATTTATTTAAGAATCTACGTTATAAAAATGTTCGAAACAATCCAAGATAAAAATGACAACAGAAGGTTAGGTTAGGTTATTAAGCACTCATTTTGCAAGCTCATGACTTCAATCGAACAGATAGCAAAAGTTGTTTTTTTTTTTTTTTTGTTCTAGGCAGTTTTGGTACGTTTTATACACATCAATTTTTACTTTGGCAAGTTAAACGAACAAAACTATTAAATAGAGTGGCAAATTTAGTCATTTTGTTCCATAAATAAACACTGGAAATAGGACTCGGTTATAGCATACTCTTTAAAAAGGATTTGTCTGAAAATGAGATTTTCTCCTTAAGGTTTTTGTCTTTTATTGAACATTTCTTGTACGTGACGCAATGCGCGAGTGAATGTCCATTGCAGATATACAAGCTGATCTAGTTTTTTTTTACTCACTTGTCAAATTCATTTGATACTCATCTTTATTCTTACAACCAACAGCCGTCAGTCCGTAAATAGAAAGAGAGAGAAAAAAAACCTCAAGTAGGAAATGACATTATTTAAATTTACTGAATAAACAAAACAAAATTCACTTTGGATTTTTTTTTAAAGCTTAACATTAACATCAATTAAACGTAGAGGATATTTTACAAATTTTTTATTAATTATTATACTAGTCATCGCAATTTTTGTCTCACTGGAGCAGAGTTTAAAAATTATTTTTCTCAAATTGGGACTTAACAGATATATCTAACCCTTTCTTTGCCACAAATCTGACGTTTCGGTCTTGGTCAAGACCATCCTCAGAGCTTGCGGGCTCTATGCCTATATTGTCAGCCTGGCGGGTCAATAAATGAAATAATTTTAGCTGCTATTCTTTTATTTACCCATTAACGATTATCCAGCTATAAAATCCACATCTTGTAATTAATTTAATAACTATTAAGAAAAATTATTATAGATTAACCTTCCTCGGGATAAAAATTCAAGCTCTAGCCCTATAATAAAAAGTAAAAATCCATGCGGAAAAATAATACGTTTTGGTTTTAACCTATCATCATTATTAGTATATATAAAGCGCTAATCCCTCACTTCCGTTTTATGTGCCTGTTTACCACTCTCTCTCGCTAATTGACTAAAGTCAGATGAAGTGGAGCCAGAGAGGGAAATTTAAAACATCAACATTTTGCAATCCCTCGCTGAAGTCGAACAATGAGGTCCAGCCGAAAGCGGGCTTTACGTTCCACTACAGCGAGCGGCCAGTTTAGCTTCTTCCGATCATCAGATCCGATGAGCACAAAGTCTCCGAAATTTATCTTCTTTTCTTCCTTTGATTTTTCATTCGGCAGGAGGAGCTGGCTCAAATAAATAGACAATTTTTGTTTTAAGTTTTAATTAAACTTTCCATCGTAGATTCTCGTTGGAACTTTTTGTAAATATACAAATTAAACACTTGGTTATTTGTTTCAAAAGTTTTATTTGTCTTCATTAGAAGTGATAACATTCTAATTTTTTATTTGTTTGGACTATTGGGGTCTTAATTTTCAAAAAGGATCTACAAACACTCTCATTTGAATGCAATGATTCTTATTAGAATAAAATAATTACCAATTAATAAACATCTGCTTCCTTCTCAACAATACCAATTAGATTTTGAACGTGGATTATCTGTGAATTAGGCAGAGATTAGCTTACGAAGGTCATCGGGTTTGCTGAATGAACATTCCAAGAGCCTTGGAGAGGCTGCTGCTGCTTTGCGATGCCTTCCATCTCTTTGAGTCATCGAAAATCGAAAAATCTTATGTTATAAAGAATGCAAGCCTGTTAGGGGAGGAAAAACTATGAAAAGAAAATGATCTAAGCGTTAAAACTTGTGTTCCTTTTAGGAATCTTGCTTCTTTGTTTTCATTTTTGCCTTTCTGGTTCTACATTCTGATGGACCTTATATTTATTTCTATTTTTTTAGGTTCTATCCACACAGTTTCTTTAACCTTTGCGTTCCTCCGCAATCGATTAAATTTTTACTGGAATTTTTTTTTATCATTAAAATGAAGTGTGAGTAACATGATAATAAGATAATGAAAATAATCTTTTCCGCGGGACCCACCTTTGAATTATTTTAAAGGCTCGATTGTCGACCATTGGTTGCCGATGAGTAGTCCTTAGGACCGTTCTTAAATTTACGAGTAAATATATCCTTGTAGATATAATAATATAAGTAGCAATTGCGTATTTGGTTTAAAAAAACTTACTTGTGAAAATGTAAATATCATTTCTAATGAAAGTTTTTTTTTTGCTATTATAAAATTTTTTTATCATAAGTGAGGTTTGGTTGAATACCCTGCGAGATCTTAAATTTTGAGTTAATTTTAAAAGACTGAAGACCGTTATAGTTTACGTCAGGGGTGGGCCGCATGCTAAAAAATTTCAATTTAACTTTTTCTTACCTAGACAAGTCGTGACGTCATTCGACGTAATATTAAAATAATGCGGAAATTCACAACAGGCATTAAATATAACAAAAATGCCGCTTTTTTCAGGCACATGGGCAGGGAGTGGGGCTCGAGAGATTTTAGTTGGGGGGGGGGTCTCCTCTTGAAATGTTTTCAAAATTATAAATGATGATTGGGAAACCCTGGTCTAGTAGATACCAAGGTAGATGAACGATAAATGATAATGCTAGAGGTATTTTCAAGCCAAATTTTATTTCACTATACACTCGACGTTTCGGGAGACTCAACGCCTCCCTTCACATTAGTCCTGATGAAGGGAGGCGTTGAGTCCCCCGAAACGTCGAGTGTATAGTGAAATAAAATTTGGCTTGAAAATACCTCTAGCATTATCATTTATCATTCAAAATTAAACAATTTTTTTGAATATACTTACATGTGTATAATTTGAACTCCGTCAATTAGTAAGACGTTACTCTAACGTTGTTCAATCTTCAAATGAATGCCATTGTATAAAATTATATTAATCCCCTCTTCATTTTCTAAAATTCTTTAGCCCCTCCTCTTCAACGAACAAAAATCGTGTCTACAAGCTTATTCTTTCTCGGCCGACGTTTCAGATGGGCCATCTTCAGGGCCGCGGAAAGTCATTATTAGTATATGAATATTAGATATCACCACCATAATGAAAATAACTAAAAAAAATATAATTCGGAGAAAAGCTGATGCTAGAAATTAGGAAGAGCAAATACAGGTGCAGCAAAAAAACAAAGCCTTTGGCTGCCAAATGCCGATGGATGCGTTTCGGGCGAAATTTATTTGTCAATCTTCACTTGTGCCTAAACTAAATGTCTCCTTCAGCATCCAAAGGCCTTGTTTTTTTGCTGCACCTGTACTTGGTCTTCCTAAAAATATATATAAATTTGATTCTATAATAGTCCGGGTATTGGCGTAGCGAGGGGGGTGCAAGGGGGGTCATCATGCCCCGGGCGCTACTCACAAAGGGGCGCCAAATGGTCCGCAAAACAAAAAAAATGCTGGATAATTTTTATTTTTAATTGATTTCTGGAAAATATATTTTAAATTTGGTACAGTGAGCGCCACAATTAAGTCCCCACCTGATAGCTTTAGTCTTAAGTATATGGTAAATGGTGAAATAATTCTAAATGTTAAAAGGTAAAATAAAATAATCTGTACCAGATTTTACGTTTTACCTTTTCGGTAATTAAAATTATTTCACTTTACACCATATACTATACCATATATGTACTTAAGGCTAAAGCTATCAAGTGAGGACTTAATTGTTGCGCGCACTGTACCAGTGTAATATAATAATTTTGTATATTACTTTCTCTTACCTATGTATATATGTAATATATATATAGAGAGAAAGTATGGGATTCATGTCAAAAATTCGATGTCGAGATTTTGATGGATCTTCACGTTTTGAGGTCCCCTGAATCCAAAAAAGTGGTTTTCGCGACATGGTCTGTCTGTGGGTGGGGTGGGTGTGTGGGTGGGTGTGTGTTCAATTTTAAGGATGAAGGAATTGAGCTACGAGGTTGAAATTTTATATTTAAGTTAAACACCCCCGGGACCGGAAAAATAAGCTTTTAATCAAAATCGGCCAAAGAGTACTAGTACTTTACTGATGTACTTTTTCAGTTTTTTTCGATTTTCTCAAAATTTGCTCCAACGATTTTTTTTAAAATTCAAAAATCAATTATTTTTTAGATGCTCTTTCAAATGTATATTCTCATTTTGCAATTGAAATCTTCTGAAGACCACTTTACTCTTGTACTCCATAGAAAAGTTAGGAGAAATGGTTGCCATGGTAACAAAATATAAATATTTTCCCATTCTTATACATTTTACATCTGAATTCAAATGTTCCCTGCTGTCGGGAACTAAATATATGTCGACACAAAAAATCTGGTGTGACAAGCACAGTACACAACTTTCGTTTACCGAAGGTAAGAGAAAGTTGTGTGCTGTGCGCCAGTCACACCAGATTTTTTTACATATAATATATGGTTTCCGAATGGGGGGGGCGCTAAAAAGATATTGTGCCCCGGGCGCGAGTTAAGCTCACTACGGCACTGAGTCCGGGTATTCAAAGGAAATGAATTTTCATTATGCTGACAACTAACCTTGACACCTTAATGATTTTCGTCCTAAAGTGAAGACGTCTCTTATCCGGATCGAAACGTCACCCAAGAAAGAATAAAAAAAAATTCTTTCTCATCTTTAAAATCTCCTAATCATATTTTATAACATTATTCTAAAGAAATGATTCACAATGTGAATTGCGAATTACGCAACATTGTCTTAGTGATTAGCTGAGTAGGCAATTCACAATAAGATACGTATTTTGGATGCCTACATTAAGGGGGCAAAACCATTTATAACAAATATTTTCCCTCTCCTCCTTGAGACGCTCACTAACGCCTATCTTATTTCAATTACAAATAATTCTCAATCTAAAAATAAGTCTTAGTAATTATTATTATTTTCTACATGCACGATAAGCGCTGGCCTATGACGACCTGACTTGATAACGATGAGCTCATCGCCTCTGACCCTATTCTTAACAATTTCCCTGTCAATTGCAACAAAAATTAACACAAAAAAAATATTTTATTTTTTCATAACGTTTGTTGCAAATTACAGTTATCTCTTTACAGACAAGAAAAGCGTCAGTATATGAAAAACGATTGAAAATTTATACACATACTGTGAATTTTAAAAGCTAAAGAAAAATTGAGTAGCCGACCATAACCCAATTCTCTTAAAGTAAAGGAAATTGATTAAAAAACTCACATAAGAGAGTCTTTAAGAGACAAACCAACCCTTGTCTAAAGAAAAAAAAATAATAATTTTCTCTCTTTGGGTCTTTATGTCTTTGGCTATCGTCTTGCCTCTTCCTGTACTGACACAAAAAAAAAAATTTGAATTATTGAAAGAGAAGTTTCATTCATTCCCTTTTATAAATACTGTATGTTGGCTGTCTATTGGTTCATTGCCTTTTAATTTATAATACTGTCAAGCATTTAATATAAAAAGATGCACTTAGAATTTAAATTCATGCATACAGAGGCGTTGCATTGACTGGCCCCTGCATGCATATCTAAAAACTTGCTTTTTCTTCTGTGTTATTAAATGCATATCTTAAGCGATTAGCTCCTTATTGCAATCATACAAAAAGTGAAGAAAAGGAGCAAAGGATTGGCCTAAATAAAAAAAAAAAGATTGTTTCCCAACGTTTCGAGGATCCAGAGGCGTACCGAGGCAGTTGGGGGCCTGGGGCGGCACTAGAAGAGGGGGCCTTATATTGAATTTTTTTTGTGGGGGGGGGTGCTCATCTTTAAATATCCTTTTTCCTCCATACACAAAAATATTTTTAAAATACCGTATATTCCTGAACTCCAAGGCCTCGGGGCCTCCTCAAATGGAAATTTTCATTAATTTTTGTTTTTTTTTTTTATCTAAATTTTTCCGTTTTTACTTGAGCTCTGAGAGCCTCGGGGCCTCTCAAAGAGAAATTTTCATTAAATTTTGTTTTTATTTGAGCCCTGAGGGCCCCGGGGCCTCTCAAATGGAAATTTTCATTAATTTTTGTTTTTTTTTAATCTAAATTTTTCCGTTTTTACTTGAGCCCTGAGGGCCCCGGGGCCTCCCAAAGAGAAAATTTTCATTAAATTTTGTTTTTACTTGAGCTCTGAGGGCCTCGGGGCCTCTCAAAGAGAAAATTTTCATTAAATTTTGTTTTTACTTGAGCTCTGAGGGCCTCGGTGCCTCTCAAAGAGAAATTTTCATTAAATTTTGTTTTTATTTGAGCCCTGAGGGCCCCGGGGCCTCTCAAATGGAAATTTTCATTAATTTTTGTTTTTTTTTATCTAAATTTTTCCGTTTTTACTTGACCGTGAGGGCCCCGGGGCCTCCCAAAGAGAAATTTTCATTAAATTTTCTTTTTTTTTTATCTAATTTTTCCCATTTTTACTTGAGCCCTGAGGGCCCCGGGGCCTCTCAAAGGGAAATTTTCATTAAATTTTTTTTTTATAAATATATGGGGGCCTATGCCGGCTCGGGGCCTGGGGCGGACCGCCCCCCTCGCCCCCCTCGGTACGCCACTGCGAGGATCTCTGTTGCTCTTCTTCAGGCTATGACCAGCCATTAGCATCGAAAGACTCTCAACAATCATGCATTGATTTTCTCAAAATTCGCACTAACGATTTTGATTAAAATTCAAAAATCAATTATTTTTTAGATGCTTTTTAAAATGTATATTCTCATTTTGGCATTGAAATATTTTGAAGCACACTTTACTCTTGTGCTTCATAGGAAAGAGATAGGAGAATTGGTTGCCATGGCAACGATATATAAATATTTTATAAATTTTACAACTTGAATTGTTGCCCTCAACCTTTACCCTTGTTTGTATACAAGAATATTCTTGCCTTCGGGCTTGTCGTAGAGGTTAGCGTGCTAACTTCGTATACCAAACGTCGCGCGTTCGGACCCCAGGCAGTGCGATGATTTTATTTAAGCCACTTAGATACCAAATGGCTTAAATAAGAATGCCTGGACCCCTAATAAATATATATTATATAAATACGAGTATCGTTTAAACTCTTAAATGGCCTAAGTTGCCGAAAAGACTGTGTGAATGAGAAAAAAGTGTGAGTGTTTTTTAACAAAAAAAAAAAATCTTGAATTTTAATATATCGGCCAATATATGACGACACAAAAAATCTGGTATGACAAGCACAGAACACAACTTTCGATTACCGAAGGTAAGAGACATTTGTGTGCTCTGCGACCAGTCACACCAGATTTTTTTAACGTTTATTTTTTTTTCTTTTTCTTTAATTATTTATTTATCTATTTATTTATTTCCTAACCTACTCACTCTTCAATCATTTATAATTGAAAAATGTTTTTTCCCACTCAGTTTTAATAAAATTAGACATGATATTTCCTTATGGGAATGAACAATTTATTGCGAAATGTAATTTTCAATATTTCATAAAAAATTTAGCTTTTAAGGAATAGATTGGGGTGTCGACTAAGGCGCGTAGCAAAATAATGAGCCTGCAATTTTTTTTTCAAATTTGAATTATTTGAGTGTTGTCCCACTTTTCTTTTGACTTAACTTTAATATACAAGAACAAAGAATTAACCTTGAATTACTCTAGCGGAAAAGAAATTGAGTATTTAATATATTAAAGGATCGGGGTTTGAATCCCAATTGAACATGCCTTTCACACGCCAACTTCCAAGGACCAACTATAAATTAAAAGAATCTTCATTAAAAAAAATATATTTACCATTAAATCATCTCTTTTAAAACGTCCTTAGGGCCGGGGGCTTCTCTTTTAGTCAATTAGTAAACTTCGCTGATCGATAGCAAATCATCGATATAGTAAACAAGAACTCGCTTAACCTAAAAATGAGTTTTCGCTATAATTAGCTCTCTGTGGTATCTGAGGAAAGTTTTGTAAAGTCCTCAATTATAAAAATTATAATTAATTAAACTATTTAATTTTTTAACAATAATTAAAAAATAAATAAATAAACAAGGCTTGTGTTGCTAATTTCACCCTTTAGTAAACCCTTAGGCTGGTCGTCCACTGGACGCGACAACGCGCTACCGCTACAAGCGCTACAACATGCTACAGATCCCAATGTGTGTGAATCAATTGAAGCTCGTCCACTAGAAGGCGGACAACAGTACAGCCTGGTCGTCCACTGGACGCTACCGCTACAAGCGCGACAACAAGAGACGCTACAACACGCGACAAGGGTCGTCCACTGCACGCTACTTCACGCTACATTTGACATAAAATTTCATATACATTTCTAACCAATAAATAAAATAAAATCATATAATTTTAATAAATAATTAAATTGAAATATAAAACCAAGATAAAAATCTCGAAATTTATATTTATTTTCGCTAAATTTTCAAACAATCTTATTTTAAAATTCTTTATATTCTGGGATGAAGGTTATTTTAAATAGACCTCGAAGAGCCGCAGTTACTTCATCAAATCACTCAATGTGAAAAAAGCAAAAATGTATATCTTTTATCAATTTAATATACCGGTATATATATATATCAGAAAAAATTGTAATGTCGACCATAAAAGAATAAGTATGTGTTGAATACAGGGAGGTGGTTGAATATAAAATAAATTAAACATACTCTATGTTTATTTTTAAAGATCCTGACAATGATGAAAAATCAAACCTGATATTTGCAGAACAGTTGATCCATAAAACACTTGATAAAAATTAAAAAAAATTTTATGAAAATTCATTTAAATACACACTCACCGAACAAACAGTGATTGATGAAGTAACTGAGGCTCTTTGAGGTCTATTTAATCTTATTTTGTCCCACAAATTGAATATCGACATTTTTTAATTCAATTGCATCAATTTTATTAAGAAAAAACAAAGTGTTGCGGTTTTTTTTTTGCCGGTGAGAGTATTTTAGGTTAGAAAAACAAAGGGTTAGACGCTACAACGCGCTACAGATCCCATTTTTTGGGATCCGTAGCGCCTTGTCGCTCGAAGCGCGTTGTAGCGTGATGTCGCGCTTGCAGTGGACGAGCTTCAATTGATTCACACACATTGGGATCTGTAGCGTGTTGTAGCGCTTGTAGCGGTAGCGCGTTGTCGCGTCCAGTGGACGACCAGCCACAACGCGCTTCGAGCGACAAGGCGCTACAGATCCCAAAAAAATGGGATCTGTAGCGCGTTGTAGCGTCTAACCCTTTGTTTTTCTAACCTAAAATACTCTCACCGGCAAAAAAAAAACCGCAACACTTTGTTTTTTCTTAATAAAATTGATGGAATTGAATAAAACAAAGCAAAATGTCGATATTTAATTTGTGGGACAAAATAAGATTAAATAGACCTCGAAGAGCCGTAGTTACTTCATCAATCACTGTTTGTTCGGTGAGTGTGTGTTTAAATGAATTTTCATAAATTTTTTAAATTTTTTATTAACTGTTTCAAGAATCGACTGCTTTGCAAATATCAGTTTCGATTTTTGATCACCGTCAGGACCTTTAAAGATAAACATAGAGTATGTGTAATTTATTTTATATTCAACACTTACTTATTCTTTTATAGTCGACATTACAATTTTTTGTGATATACTGTATATATATATTAAATTGATAAAATTATACATTTTTGTTTTTTTCACATTGAGTGATTTGGTGAAGTAACTGCGGCTCTTCGAGGTCTATTTAAAATAACCTTCATCCCAGAATATAAAGAATTTTAAAATAAGATTATTTGAAAATTTAGCGAAAATAAATATAAATTTCGAGATTTTTATCTTGGTTTTATATTTCAATTTAATTATTTATTAAAATTATATGGATTTGTTTTATTTATTGGTTAGAAATTTATATGATATTTTATGTCAAATGTAGCGCGAAGTAGCGTGCAGTGGACGACCCTTGTAGCGTGTTGTCGCGTCTCTTGTTGTCGCGCTTGTAGCGGTAGCGTCCAGTGGACGACCAGGCTTATATCGAACTTAGGGTCTTAGCAAACTAACTACGATCTTTGCTCTTATTTGATCATATGATTAGCTTAACTAGATGTGAAAAGACATCAACTAGCTTATCCAAGGGATAAGTCAACAAATGCTCAGATTATTGTATCATTGTTCTTTAATTTTGTTTATCAAATTATTCTTTAAAACAAACATAATTCATTCATTCATTAATTAAATAAAGTTTGGTTTTCTAGGTTAGGTTTAATTATTGATATAATGAAGTCATTTGTTAAATTTGACTTAAAAAAAAGGGCGTAGCAATAAATTCAATGGAAACTTGGCCTAATTTTTTTTTTTTTTTTAATTGAAAAGGTGTAGTCATTAAAATTCTTGTTAAATATGATCCTCGGAAAATGATTAGTAGTTTAAAAGTATTATTCTCTTCTTAAAATATCCATGATAATAGATTTAGCAGATAGATGTTTATTTTTTCCTGTCAAAGAATATTCTTGTATACAAACAATAAAGGGATGTTACGATAAAAAATAAAACTTCTAGATTAATATTTAATTCGGACCCTCGGGCCTTGGTGTAGTGGTTATCTGTACCAATGATCGCGGGTTCGCATATCGTCTCATGCGTCAAAAATTTATTTCATTGGCTTGCAATAAATTGAAATAAATAGAGACTGGGTCTAAAATAGCCTCCGATGCCGAAAAAGACCTTAAATAAATTAAGAAAAAAAAAATAAATTATTTTGACCTATGGCTCAGAGGTAGAACATTAGCTAAATTTTAAGTGTTCGCATCCCGTCTCATGCGTTAAAAATTTATTTCATTTGAATTGGATACCAATCAATTGAAAATAGGGACGTGGTCTAAATGGCCTCCGATGCCGAAAAAGATCTTAAGCAGATTTCTAAAAAAATATACAATATATAGAGATAGAGTATTGGATTATTGTCAAAAATTCGATGTCGAGATTTTGAGGGTTTGCGGTCCCCGAGTCCAAAAAAGTGGATTTAAAATATCTCCAGAACGTTGTCTGTTAATAGAATATCTCAAGAACGAAAAGAGCTAGGAGGTTGAAATTTTATATTTAAGTTTGGTACCCCCATGGCACGTGACACGAAGCTTTTGAACTAAATCGTCCAAAAAGTACTAGTACTTTACTGATGTACTTTTTCAGTTTTTTTCGATTTTCTCACAATTCGCTCCAACGATTTTGATTAAAATTCATAAATCAATTATATTTAAATGGTCTTGAAAAAGAATATCGGTAAAATTTTTCGTGAAAATTGTTTGAAGTACACTTTACTGATGTGGTTGTATTCAATGTGACGCGTGGTCAAGTTAACTAAAGTACTATGAGAAACTATTATTATTATTATACTATGAGAAACTAAATATATCTCGTCACAAAAAAATCTGGAGTGACAGCACACAACTTCCTCTTACCTTCGGAAATCGAAAGTTGTGTGCTGTTCCACCAGAATTTTCCCTTTTAACTATTAAATTCCAGACCAATTCAAAGTTAATAACAAAAACGGATAAAATATTAAACAAATAACAAGAATAAATTTATTTTCAGCTTCTCAAATAGGAATTTTTTGTGACTTGGTGTTGGATTCGAACGTTTACTTAAAAATCGTAGGCTATAAAACTCTTCTTTTGATGTTTCTCCACAAATTTTAAGCGTTTTAGCTCTTTGTGCATCTAAAATTAGGAGAGGAAAAATAAAAAAAGATGACGAAAAAAATTAATAAGATGGTTCCGGATTCTCTGTGTGTGTACAAAGCTATTAAACTAGAGAGTCTATTTGATGACAGCTTCAGATAAGAAATCTCTTTCTCTTGTGTAAGAAATCATCACTCCTTTGATCGTATTTTATCAATAAATTCTTTGGAGAAAGCAAATTCAAGATCAATTTTGGTTTTTACTTTCTCTTACTTTTAAATGTATTTATATATCGACACAAAAAAATCTGGTGGGACAAGCACAGAACGCAACTTTTATTGAAGGTAAGAACAAGTTGTGTGCTGTGCGACCAGTCACACCAGATTTTTATTTATTACAAAAAAATTATGTCAATTTCAAGGATTCACTTGCCAAACTAAATATATAATTAAATTTTCATAAATGAGTATCTGGAGATGATTACCTTTTAATAGTCCCATAAGAATGTATTATTTATATACAAATTAGTATTTAATTAATATTGTACGTCAGCGTTTTCCAAACTGTGAGGCGCGCCTCCCTAGGGAGGCGCGGACTATTCTAAGGGGAGGCGCGAATATTGGCCACCAAGATCAATTTTCCAAATGATTGCTAGTTTTATAAATAAAATAATAAAATAATTTAGAAGATTCTGGGACGGAGGTTTTCCTTAATTAAATATGAATAAATAAAAAAAAAATATTTTTATATAAGTTTATATTTTTAGTGCCCTCGGGGCTTGGTGTATGGGTTTGCGTGCTAACCTCGTATACCAAAAGTCGCGGGTTCGGACCCCAGGTAGTCCGATGATTTTATTTAAGCCATTTGGATACCAAATAAGAATGCCTGGGCCCCCAATAGATATATTAAACATTCGAGTATCGTTTAAAGTCTTAAATGGCCTGAGTTGCCGAAAAAACTATATGAATGTGAGTGTTGTGAATGAGAAAAAAGTGTGAGTGTTAAAAAAAAGAAAAATGATTGGATTAGGGGTTGAAAAATTGAAAAAAAATGTTTTTTTTTTTTAATTTATTTTAGATCAATTGAAGCCAAATAAATAAAAAACATTCAAAAAACCAGCGTTGATTATTATTTTGATTAGGGGGGGGGGATGAAGGGTTGATTATTTAAGAAAGGCCTTGGAATATTCCAAATCACTTGTTGACATTCTTTTCCATCTCTAAATATAGTTAGATTAGAGCAAAAGGTATTTTTTTACTTTTAATAAAAAGGGAATTGTTATTTTCATCTATTTTATTCCAAAACAAAGAGAGAGACGAATCTCTCCTTCAGTCGAGTCGAGTGCGTTGCCGGGATGCAGGCGCCGACCTCGCGTCTTTTTATTTGTGTTTAAAGTGAATCAAAGTGAATAATTAATATAGTGCAACCCACCCTGACCTCACCGTCAGCCAGCACACCCTCTTGAGTGTCTTATTAAAGGTAATTATTATGCATTTTATCGTTGAAAAAAAAAAATGATAGAAACAAATAATTTGACTGCGAAAAACGATTCTTTTGTATATAGAAATTAAATATGTTGTATTTCACGAAGGGTAGAGGGAGAATATAAGCTGTTGAAAGAGGGAGGGGGAGTGTAGGTGCCATTGAAAAAAAAATTAGTCTTTTATTTTTTATCTTTTTTTTTAAACACTCACACTTTTTTCTCATTCACATTCACAATCACACACACATTCACCCTTTTCGGCAACTCAGGCCATATAAGACTTTGACGATAACTGTTATTATTTAATAATATACATATCGGGGGTTCAGGCAATTCAATTTGAGCCATTTGGTATCCAAATTCTATATGGCCTATATTTTTGTTAATCTTAATATACTTTTACTCAGGGGTGGATTAAGGGTTGAAAATTAAAATAAAATAATTTCAAAATAAAATAAAAATTAAAATAATTATTTATAAATGTATTCAAATTATTTTGAAATTAATTTCGCGGTGAAGGCTCGAATTTCCTTAAAGGGGGGGGGGGGAGGTATGAAGGCATTAACCAGGGGGGTTAATGCCCCATCCCCTACAATGCATAAAGATATTAATGTCTTTTAATACTTTTACTAAAAAATAAGTGCATTCGGTTTGAGTTAAAATTTATATTCAATATTTAACAAATAGGATAGTGGGGTAGAAACATTTTAATGTCATTCTAAAATTTCTTATTACTGGGGCGGAATTAATTTTTGAAGATTTCGAAACTCTCATAAACAGATAATAATAACACTGGGTAACTTAAGAACCCCTCGAATCCCTTGCAGAATTTTGTAGGGATTTTTTTCATTAGGTAGAAAAGTAAGATATGATTAGTCTATTTAGAATTTTACTGGGGTGAGTTAGCGCATCTTTTTGTATATAGAACTAATCTCAATCCGGATTTGAATTTTTACTTTCTCTTACCTATATGTATAAGTTAATATACATATATAAAGAGAGAAAGTATTGGATTCATGTCAAAAATTCGATGTCGAGACTTTGATGGATATACACGTTCTGAGGTCCCCTGAATCCAAAAAATGTGGTTTTCGCGACATGTTCTGTCTGTTTGTCTGTTTGGGTTAAATTTAAAGCATGAAGGAATTGAGCTAGGAGGTTGAAATTTTATATTTAAATTAGGCACCCCCCTAGGGCGTGAAAATAAGATTTGAGAAAAATATTTTTCTTCATGAATGAAAGTTAGAAGAAAACGCAGCCATCCTCGGAGCTGTTAGTGGTCATCCGAGGATGGCTTTTACTAAGGCCAAAACGTCAGCTTTTAAAATATATTTTTAAAGAAAAAATTCTGGCTTCGTTTTCTTCTAACTTCCATTCCTGATACAAATTCCACCAGCCATAAAATACCCTTATACCAGCGTTTTCCAAACTGTGAGGCGCGCCTCCCTAGGGAGGCGCGGACTAGTCTAAGGGGAGGCGCGAATATTGGCCACCAGGACCCATTTTCCAAATGATTACTAGTTTTAATATAAATAAGAATAAATAAAAAAAATATTTTTATATAAATTTATATTTTTTAGCATTAAAAATTTTTGTTTTTGTATTATTTTATAAAATGGGAGTGAGGGGAGTCGTCATAAGATTAATTATTTTTAAGGGAGGCGTGATTTCATAAAGTTTGGAAACTACTGTTGTACGTAGAAACACTTTTGGTCCCCCGGCATGGAAGTTTATTCAAATGCAAACAATGAATGGGATTTTTTTTATTTCTATAATTATATAAACATAATAAAGACATGTAAATAGGATAGGATGCATTGGGTGTCCTTGGCAGGTATTTTACAAAAATGTGTCAAATAAATGACGTAAATTATAGGTAGTGTCAAATGATGGTTGTTATCTTTACTAACTGCTGTGTTGCCCTCGGGGCTTGGTCTAGGCGTTAGCGTGCTAACATCGTATACCAAAAGTCGCGGGTTCGGACCCCAGGGAGTCCAATCAATGATTTTATTTAAGACATTTGGATACCAAATGGCTTAAATAAGAATGCCTGGACCCAAATATATATATTATTCAAATAACGGTTATCTTTAAAAGTCTTAAATGGCCTAAGTTGCCGAAAAGACTGTGTGAATGAATGTGAATGAGAAAAAAAGTTTGAATGTTTAAAAAAAAAAAAAAAAAAAAAAAACTGCTATGTTTTGAGGAAGGGTGGTGGGACGAGCTCTCGAAACGTTGACGAGTTGATTGAAATACCTATACCTTGTTTATTGAGAAAAATAAAAAAAAAAAGAAAATCACGATTAATACCTGTAAAAAGAAACTTAATAAGTTATAATCAAGGCCGCAGACAGACTTGACGGGCCCCGGGGCTACATAATAATACGCGCCCCCCCCCACTCTTAGTTTTTTTAGTATGTAAAAAGCTATTGTGCCAACAATTTTTTACACAGTTTTTGAAACAGTTATACATAGCTTACAATATTTATTTAAATAAAAAAGTTATTTCAAAATTTCCTAAACATAGGGTTACCATAATTTATTCAGGCCAGACGTTGACAGAGGACTTCCGGGGGGTCTAGGGGTATGGAAAATTTTTTGAAAAATAGAGACTGAAATCTGCGTTATTAGCTATCCTGAGACGGAAAAATATTATCAAACTTGCTTTGAGCTTAAAAGGCCCGGGCCCCTCAAGTAAAATTTTCAAGAAAATGTTTTTTTTTTTTATTGAAATTTTGATTTTTTTTTTATTGAAATTTTAAGATTTGAGCTATTTCAAGATTTGAGCTTAAAGGGCCTGGGCCTCTCAGGAAAAATTTTCAAGAAAATGATTTTTTTTATTGAAATTTTAAGCGCTTAAAGGGCCCGGGCCCCTTCAGGAAAAATTTTCAAGAAAATGATTATTTTTATTGAAATTTTTTAGCGCTTAAAGGGCCCGCGCCCCTTCAGGAAAAAATTTCAAGAAAATGATTATTTTTATTGAAATTTTTAGCGCTTAAAGGGCCCGCGCCCCTTCAGGAAAAAATTTCAAGAAAATGATTTTTTTATTGAAATTTTTTAGCGCTTAAAGGGCCGGGCCCCTTCAAGAAAAAATTTCAAGAAAATGATTTTTTTTTATTGAAATTTTAACCATGGAAATTATTTTTTATTAGAATTTTAAGGTTGGAGCGCAAAGGGCCCGGGCCCCCCTCGGAGGGCCCGGGCCCCGGGGATATATCCCCCTCTGCCCCCCCTGCCTGCGGCCCTGGTTATAATATATAATTTATGGCACATCTCAAAAAATATATTTGCAAATACAGTAGAAATAAGGTTTTGAAAATTATTCCAAATACGAAAAAAAGACTCCATTGTTATCCCATTATCGGCTTAGACTTAAAAGTTTCATTTCAAGACAATCGAACAGTACGTGGCATTTTGTAGCCGAAACAAGTCCAAGCCAAAATACTCTGAAAATAAATCAAGATAATTTTTTTAAAATTGTTTTGTCTTCTTTGAATATAACAGTCCAAGAATAGATCTACTCGTTTATATGTGTTTGATTGTTAATTTATAACGAAAAAAAAAAAATTAAAAAAAAATGTTTTTGAAAATCAACCTTTTAAATTAAAAAAACTTGAAAATCTTATACATGGCATATAAACTTTATTTTCTCGGCCTTCATAAGTATTTCGTGACGTCCCCCGGTACACGGTATCAGAACTGACACGATGTGGATACTCTGAAGGGTAACTTTCATGGGAATAATACTGAGGTGGGTTCCCGTTTCCGGAGGAGGCAGATGAAAAATTTTTTGCTATGGGGTGGATTTGAACTCGAGTTGTCTTCACCCCAGGACTTAATTGCTTTATCCCCTCTGCTAATCGTTTCCTGTAATCTTTTACCTCGAAATGACCGTAGAGAAAAAAAAATGATCTCAAATACTATAATTATATAACTTCTTCATATTATTATTAGGATAATTTTTTTTAATTATAGACCACATTTTTGTATTAAATATTTATTAAAAATATATAAATACTGTACACCGTTTCTTCTTCGTATTGTTTTGTTTTGATTGGGGAGACCACATAATCAAACTCTAATATTTTTTTTGTCTGTTTCAGCTTGCTTAACAAGACAGAATGGCTTCTCGTTCATCTACCTCGTGCTGTGCTTGCTGGTGCCTTGGATCCCAGTGGCTCCGCCCAAACAAGGCAAAGGTACCCTCACCACCATCTAATCAATCCCAATTCAGACATCGTCTCGCTATATATAGCAATGAACATCAAAACAAATATTTCTTTTCCTCTATAAAAATATATACATAATCAGATACATTAGTGGAAAAGAGAAGAGTTGTGTTGTCGAAGAACAAACCATAAACAGAGTTGAAAGGGATCATTATTGAAATCGTCTGTTGTTTGTTAACATATTTATATTTGTTTGTAGGTAGGCTAAAAAAAAGAGAGAGCAGCCAGTGATTTTTATTTATTAGTATTCCCTCCTTGTTGACGTTTCGGCCCCAATCAGGATCATCTTCAGAGCATAGGAGCTCTCATTACGAGTAATAAAATTAACATTTCAAATTGCAGCCCCTTCTGCTGTTTTGCAACTATTATGGTTGAACGTCCGTGAAACTCTAAATGCTCTCAGCAGCCGAAAGCAGAGGCGTCATTAGAGGGGGGGTGCAGGAGGGTCATTTGCTTCCCCTTCCCTAGGGATCTGATCTTTTTTAAATTTTATATTATTCTAAATAATATATTATCTACGCTTTATAAAGTTTAAAAAATTATTTAATTAAATATCTTTTGAAATACCTATTTGTAATAAATTTTAAGAAAAAAAAGTTTGCCCTACCCCCAAGTAAAAGTTGAAATGACGCCACTAGCCGAAAGGGCAAAAAAAAACTATTATTATAAAAATCTAACATGAATGAAAAAATTGAAATGCCAACAGTATTGCTCATATTGACAGGCCTTATGCTGTGAAGATGATCCTAATCGGGACCGAAACGTCAGTAAGAAGGCAACACTGATAAAAAAAGAAATATCCCTAGCTGCTCTCTCTCTTTATTTTTACTTTCTCTTACCTATGTATATATGTAATATATATATAGAGAGAAAGTATTGGATTCATGTCAAAAATTCGATGTCGAGATTTTGATGGATCTTCACGTTTTGAGGTCCCCTGAATCCAAAAAAGTGATTTTCGCGACATGGTCTGTCTGTCTGTCTGTGTGTCTGTGAACAAAATATCTCAAGAACGGAAAGAGCTAGGAGGTTGAAATTTTATAATTAAGTTAGGCACCCCCATGGGACGTGACACGAAGCTTTTGAACAAAATCGACCAAAGAGTACTAGTACTTTACTGATGCACTTTTTCAGTTTTTTTCGATTTTCTCAAAATTTGCTCTAACGATTTTTTTTACTTTTTTAAATTCAAAAATCAATTATTTTTTAAATGCTCTTTAAAATGTATATTCTCATTTTGTTATTGAAATCTTCTGAAGGCCACTTTACTCTTGTATTTCATAGGGAAGATAGGAGAAATGGTTGCCATGGTAACAACATATAAATATTTTGCCATACTTATAAATTTTACATCTTGAAAATCAAATGTACCGTACTGTCGGAAACTAAATACATGTCGACACAAAAAATCTGGTGAGACAAGCACAGTACACAACTTTCGATTACCGAAGGTAAGAGAAAGTTGTGTGCTGTGCGCCAGTCACACCAGATTTTTTACTCTGCCTTCAACACATAATACAGTTAAAACAGGGGCGTACATAAGTACATAATTTGTCTTTGACCCGGGCCTCTCGGGACTCCGGTATTTTAAAAATATTTTTATAAAAAGAAACTGGATTTATACGAGAAATTGATTAATCTATTGTTTTTCAGATTAAAATAGATTAATATTTTTATATGTGAGGGGGTATATTTTTAAAGATGACTTCGCCCCCCCCCCCCGAAAAAATTTCTATATACGCCCCTGACTTAAAATACTTTACATATAGGGCTAAATTAAAAAAAATTAATTTCATCTCCCAATGGTTAGGAGAGGTTAGGAGAGGCCGCCATATTTGTTCCATTTGGCTATTTTACGAGAATAGTATGAAAATTTTATTTTACTTACATATAATTGGAAATTAATATATTATAATAATTTTAAATTATAGAGTAAAATAAAAATTTCATACTATTCTCGTAAAATACTCATATAACATTGGAACAAATATGGCGGCTTTCTCTCTCCCCCCCCCCTTGATCAAGCGTCCCCGTCTACCTGACTCTATTTTTCCCTAAATTCTCCAATTCTTCAAATCTAACCTCAACAACATACTGTTAGATCTCTTCTTCATGGTTGCATGTGATCATAGGACTTTGGATCTTTTATAAAAGAAGCAACCGAGAAGAACGATTAAAAAAAATAATAATTCATTCTTTTTTTTTTTTTGTTTTTCTTTGATTATGACAAATTTTTATGATCTCTTCTAATAAAAATTTTTCAAGATGACTTTAAAAACAAAGTTTTGGCTGCGATTCAAGTTTGGCCCACTTGGCCGACCCGTGCTGACATTTCGGGTAAATGTCGGGCGGGGGGAAAGGGCAATTTTGCCCCTCTATTATATGTATAAAAGATCAAATCTATACAAACACAATATCCCCCTTCATTGCTTTTAAGCCTTTTAATATTTATTTATTTTTTTTTTTTACATTAACCTAATTGAAAAAGTAAATTTTATTAGAGTAATTAAAATTAATTTCACTCTCATTATTTTAAATGCGAAAAAAAAAATGAATTCAAAATTTAATCATATGCATTAAGTTAAACTTTTATTGACTCCGCCCTCGAGATGAAAATCTCTAAATTAAAACAAAAACTTTTTTTTTTTATAAATGTTATACAATTTGTTAGAAAATATTGTTTGACCATAGGTCCTGAAGAAGGTCGTAATTAGCGACCCAAACGTCGGCGATTAATAATAAAATAAAAGTTTTTAATTTAATTTCCTTGACTACTACATACTCAATAATTTTTTATTTTAACCTCAAAGTAATTTTTTTAACATTTAATTATTTTAAAATTCCTATTTAGATAATTCATAAGAGATATTTATATTTTAATGTACTCTAGTAATTATTAAATCTAATATTGTATGAGGGAAAAAAAATGATTCTAATCTTAAAACAATAAAAATGTGAAATTGCACAAAAAAGATTCAACAAAAAAACGCAATATTTTTTTATTATTAAAAATCTTGTTAAGAGAGAAAAATAATTTAAAGTGAGGCGAACGATGTTTTAGATTTTATTAATGTGAATAGCAATTCAATTATTAATGATTTTGTTTTTTCATTTCCAGGAGCGGTGGAAAGATTTCTCGCCGCCACTGCGGCACTCAGTGGTTTAGTTTTATTAGCTCAATTCACCTTTCAAATTGTCCTTTTATCAATGCAGCCCTATGGACATTTCCTGCATGCATGTAAGTTGATAATATTCTAACTTTATACGTATAATTAGCTACCTGAGTGTTTGCGTCTGACTGTGAGAGAAATGTCCCTTTTAAAGAGAGATAAGTTAGTTTGGTTGCCTAACTTCAAGGCGTTTCACGTCATTTCTACTAATCGGACCGCTTCTCTCTCTAGACTCAGGAGTGTAAGCGAAACTTTATTTCAATTTTTTTCCTAGTAAAACATTTCTACTTTTCAAATAAATATATTTTAATTATAAAATATTTTTCTTCATATTCAATGACAAAGAATATTTCTAACAAATTTTTTTTTTAATTTGCTCTCTCAGAGCCTTAGGTTAGGCATCTTAGACCATATAAACGGATGGTTCCAGAATAAGGCATTTATATATATTCTAGGTGTGCCGGTTAATAATGATGAATTTATTAACCATTGATTGTCCTGAGGAAGGGCGTGGTTTGCTTCCGAAACTTCGGCATTCGAAATAAAAATAGATAAAGATTGATTAAATTTTTGTCTGATTTCTTTCCTGGCTGCCATCCTACTCGTATCTGTGAATTTTTTTTCTTAAAAAAAAAAAAAAAAAAAAATGAAAATTCAGGGAGAATAATAAAATTTGTTTTATTCAAAATATCGGCTCTCACTTTTTACACAGGACCATTCAAGTATTAAGTAAACATCCATAGTGGAGTATCTCCTTAATACTTTGGGGGATTTTCTTGATTTTTTCTCTCTTCAAAATCTACTCTACAGCCACACATCCCCCTGTTATAGACCAAAAAAAGTAAAAATTAATGTTAATATTTTAATATTATAAATAAAAATATCATGGTGTTAAAATCTTTAATATTTTTAGAAATTATAAAAAAAATTGATATTCTTTCAAATGTATTCATTTGGGAGATAATTATTAGGAACCGACCGAACATTCGGTTTCGGCCAAAAATCCTGGTTTTGGCAGTAGTTTCGGTTTCGGCCGGTCTGAAAAGATGGGATGAGACTCGCATGCAAAAAAAAAAGGTCAAATGATTTACAAAAGCGGAAAAGTTGTGCGGGAAAAATTCAGTCTCCCTCAAAAAAAAAAGGTAAAATGATTTTCACGGGAGGGGAAAAAATTTTCCGCAGGGCTGGGAAAAAATTTCAAAAAAGGAAAAATGATATGAACTTTTTATAAGAAATACAAGTTTCTGTTTCGGTTACGGTTTCGGCCGAACAGAGGCGTACCGAGGCAGTTGGGGGCCTGGGGCGGAACTAGAAGAGGGGGCCTTATATTGAATTTTTTTTTGGGGGGGGGGGTGGTCATCTTTAAATATTCCTCTCCTCCATACACAAAAATATTTTTAAAATACCGTATATCTCTGAACCCCAAGGGCCCCGGGGCCTCTCAAAGAGAAATTTTCATTAAATTTTGTTTTTACTTGAGCCCTGAGAGCCCCGGGGCCTCTCAAAGGGAAATTTTCATTAAATTTTTTTTTTTATAAATATATGGGGGCCTATACCGGCTCGGGGCCTGGGGCGGACCGCCCCCTCGCCCCCCCCCCACGGTACGCCACTGCGGCCGAAACTAAGATTGAGGCCGAAATTCGGTTTCGGTTTCGGCTGAAAATCTTGTTTCGGTCGGAGCCTTATATAATAATTATCTGCATTGTCCCCGAAAAAAATTTTCTGACTATACTAGTCCTGATGTCATCGATATTTTGTCCTAACTTTTATTTTAATATAATAAATTGTGTGATTTAACAGGTGAGCTCCTAGAATCTGTACTCCGACACGTCGGTCTGGAGAAACTGGACTTATTACCGATTCGCGATGTGGTCCGCGTTTGGGCGCCCGATCTTCTTGTTCTTGGTGCTTCTGCTATTCTTCTTGGCTGGTTTCGACGAATAAATCCTCCACCAGAATCCGCGCCTACTATCGAGACACCACCAGCACCACCTCCCAAAATGCAGTCTGTCATGCCAGAAGGCCTTGCTCAGGTAATGGATAGATATGCCACTATTAATTCACATTCTTTAATTCACGTTTTCATTTTATTTTCAGATTTTATCATTGGCTGCATTATGGGCGGCAGGCGCCGTTTACCCTTCAACCCTAAACGGACTTTACTTTGTAACTTTTCTGGCAGCTGCAACATGGTGGGCAATTGGACGGAGTTTAAGCAAAGCCTACGGTGTATTTTTGTCCATCCTAGTGCCATTTGTTGCCCTTCATTGTCTGGTCGTCTTTGCAATCGAACTTCCAATCGTCCAAGACTTTCTCGGAGCGAATTGTTTTTTCTGTCCCTATCTTGGAGTGATGCCTCTTCGGTCTGTAGACTGCAATAACGATCCACGAATTCCTGTGGCAAAACAATTACCTTGGGCTCAGTTCGCCAACCCATCGGCTCTTCTTGTGCTCTATCATGCATTAATAGTGGCAGCCAGAGTATCTCTTTTTCCACCAAAGGTATTTTACTACTTCTATAATAAAATAAACTCTTTTAAAAAAATTATCTTTCTATACAATATAAATAAATTAATAATTGCATTGAAATATAAATATTAAAGATATTTGCAAATTTAAAATTCTTTGATAACACTATTTTATTCTATGAATAAATTTGATTAAAAGTACAGTAGTGATGGGGATGAAGGTTGTAAAAAGGCGAAACATTTAGGCTACCAGCAAAGAAGAAATTAATTTTTATTTTGTCGGTTGGCGTTTCAGGCGCAAATGACAGGATTTTCAAGTCAAATTAAACCTTTACCAAATTCAAATAACCCCGACCAGGAAATAAAAATTATCCTTATGGGATTTATATTGTATTAAGGAAGAGTTTGAGTAAGCAGAGACTGGCAACCAAATTTCTTTCTTTAAATATTTCGTTTCGATAGAGGCCATATTCAGGGGCTAAGAAAGTATATCTACTTTGCATTAGGCAGCTATGTGTAATGATGCTCATCAGGTGAGAAACCTTGCAAGATCATTACACATAACTGCCTAATGCAAAATAGATATACTTTCTTGACACTTATTGGGCCCTGAAGATGGCCTCTAGTGAGACCGAAACATCGACTAAAAAAAAATATATATATATTTAACGAAAAAAATTTGACTGCCAGTCTCTGCTTTATTCGGCACGGCGGAGGCTTTTCAGTCCCCTATGTAGTTCAAATGAGTTGGTAGCCAATTCAATTGAATTACATTTTTCTCAACCCGGCTAAAATATTATTAATTTTAATTGAATTTATTTGAAAATTAAAAGTTTTTTAAATTTGCAAATTAATTTAAAACTTTAAAAGTTCAATAAATAAATAATTTTTTGTTTGAGAATGTCTCGAATTATTATATTAGAATTTTATTTATTATGCAATGGATTTATTTCCGATTCATCATATGTGTTACATGTTGACTTGTAATTAAAAAAAAAAAAAAAAAATAACATCAATCTGTTTCTAGAGCAGTGAACAAGAAATGCGAATAGATTCAACATACCAACATATGTGAATTTTATGTTTACAGTGATTTTTTTTCGATTTATAAGTAAAATTATTTTAAAAGGAATCTCGATTAATATTAATA
>JAKCPI010013729.1:0-11579 GCA_023213315.1 Euborellia annulipes
TTTTTTTTTTTTAATATAGCTGATTCAAATTTCAAATGTTAGATGACCCATTCATTAATTTATGAAACTTATTATTCTTTTCCTCTCCGATAAGGACCTATATACGCCCCTGTCTTAATTAGATAATAAACAGATGAGGAGAATCTATACCTGTGCCAAGTGATAAAGGAAATACGACTCTAAAAAGAAAGCGACGCAGCATAGCCGTGTTCAGCCAGCTTCTGAAAAGAAAAACAATCATTTATTAATTACAGAAAGAGAATATTAAAAGAAATTGGTGGAGATAAGCAGCAATTAATAAAAATTAAAAGAGGCTGGGGTGTCAAAGGAGAGCAATAGCCGATAGAAATTAATTTAATACACATTTGTATTCAGTAAACCCCTAAATAGCCTCAGAAGATGAAAGAGGAAATAAAAAAAGAAGAGCCTCCTGGGCTCGAGTGCGGACATGCTTACTTTTGTGCCTAAACTCTACTCTTGAGCAAAAGCATAAATACGTCCATATTATAAAAAGAAAAAATGTTAATTAAAAAAAATATTTTTATTCTTTTATTGCAAAACTTCCTCACTTTACAGCTGGGAATATCAATTCATCATCATTCATTAGTAGCATCATAATTCTTGTTAAAATTTAAATGTCCACGGGTAATTTGAATAAATCACTCTAGGACCTAGAGTCTAGGTGATAATTATAAAAAAAAAGATGAATTGATTCTCAAATTGACTAGAAAATAGATATTTTTCAAATAATATGAGAAAGTGGAGGGATCATCTAGAAGGCTGTTTTTACTTTCTCTTACCTCTATATATGTTAATATATAGAGAGAAAAAGTATTGGTTTCATGTCAAAAATTCGATGTCAAGATTTTGATGGATATACACGTTTTGAGGTACCCTGAATCCAAAAAAGTGGTTTTCGCGACATGGTCTGTCTGTGTCTGTCTGTCTGGGTTTAATTTAAAGCATGAAGGAATTGAGTTAGGAGGTTGAAATTTTATATTTAAGTTAGGCACCTCTCTGGCACGTGACACGAAGCTTTTGAACAAAATCCGTCAAAGAGTACTAATACTTTACTGATGTAACTTTTTCAGTTTTTAACAATTTTCTCAAAATTCGCTCTAATGATTTTGATTAAATTTCAAAAATCACTTATTTTTTAGATGCTCTTTAAAATGTATATTCTCATTTTGCCATTGAAATTGTTTGAAGACCACTTTACTCTTGTATGTCAAAGGAAAGATAGGAGAAATGGTTGCAAAAAATAAATATTTTTCACTGTTTATAAATTTTATCTCTTGAATTCTAATATATCGGCGGAAACTAAACATATATCAACACAAAAAAACTGGTGCGACCAGTCACCCCCAGATTTTTTCATTATAATTGAATAATTCAAATTCACTTTTCATGTACTAGACTTATTATATTTTTATTAACAAATCAATAGTTTATTTAGATATGCATTTGTATTAAATAATAATTTAATGAGATAAGAATTATAAATATACACTATATTATATAATTAGAGAGAATTTGTTATTAAACTACTAAATATATCAACATTTGATAAACTCTGTAACCTAGAGATTAAAAATAGTGTAAAATAACAAACAGAAAAAAAAAATTCAATAAATTTTTAAGAGAGAGAGAGAGCGAAAAATATGTAAATTGTATTAAGAAAAATTGAATAAAAAAAAAAAAAAAAAAGGAAGGAGTGAGAGTGAAGACCATTGATTGGAACTCCGCCACGCCCTGTAGTGAGTGACCTGAGGACACACCCTCAACCCTCATTGGAATCAGGTCTTTTCGGTAATTTAGCCTTAGCAAACAAACCAAGATATGACGCTTTGTTCGAGTTAATAAATTTAGAAATTTAATATCTAAATTTTGAGAGGTCAAAAGTCTTGCATTGCCAAAGAATGCGCGGATGAAGTACAAGAGTAAAGTGGTCTTCAGAAGATTTCAATGGTCAAATGAGAATATATATTTTGATAATTGATTTTTGAATTTTAATCAAAATCGTTGGAGCGAATTTTGAGAAAATCAAAAAAAAAAAAAAAACTAAATAAGTACATCAGTAAAGTAATAGTATTCTTTGGCCGATTTTGTTCAAAAGCTATGTGTTACGTCCCAGGGGGGTACCTAACTTAGATATAAAATTTCGCCTTTCTTTTAAAGATGTTTCAATGCCTATATCATTTTGAATTTTCTCAAAAAGTAAACGAGAGCATTTCTTCGAAATAATTACTACGACATATCAATATTTTTCTGTTTTTTTTACTTTTTTTTTTTAGATGCTCTTTAAAATGTATATTCTCATTTTGCCATTGAAATATTCTGAAGACCACTTTACTCTTGTTCTTCATAGGAAAGATAGAAATGGTTGCCATGGTAACGGAATTTAAATCTTTTTCTTTTTATTAGATTAAAAATCAATTATTATTTAGCCCCCGAGTTTGGCGTAGTAGGTAGAGTGCCTCCCTCCTATACCAAACGTCGCGGGTTCGGACCCAGGCAGTCCGATGATTTTATTTAAGCCATTTGGATACCAGATGGCTTAAATAGAAATGCCTGAACCCACAATTTATATATTAATCACAACGGTTATCGTCTAAAGTCTTAAATGGCCTGAGTTGCCGAAAAGACTGAGTGAATGTGTGTGTGAGTGTGAGTGTAGGTGAGAAAAAGTGTGAATGTTTAAAATTATTATTTAAATTCCCGTTTTTTTTTTTTTTTTTTTTTCTGTCTTTAATTGTTCCGAGAAATCACATCTCTCTCTCTCTCTCTCTCTCTCTCTCACTTGCAAACATTATCGCCTGTCTCTCCGCCTTCTCTCATAGGCCTAATGTTAATTTCCTATAGGGATTTGTATGTTAATTTCGATTCAAAAGGGGGTCCCCTTTGGAACTTTTTACGCATTTAAAATTTTTTTTTTCCAATTCTTATGAAATTTTGTATTTATTTACGAATCTATATTGTGTATAAAATGTCCAAATATCAGATTAAAATTTTGAAAAATAACCATAGTTTATTTCAAGCAGTCAACATTTAAATGCAAGTTTGAAACTAAGGTGCTATGGGAAACTAAATATATCTCAACACAAAAAAATCTGGTGTGACCAGCACGGTGCACAACTTTCTCTTACCGAAGGGTAAGAGAAAGTTGTGTGCTGTGCGCCAGTCACACCAGATTTTTTCTTTTGCATTCATACATTACGAAGAAGGTTTAAAAACAAATAATAATGACATGATTTAATGAGAGAGAACGATGGAAATAGCAAGTAAAAGTAAAGTAACAAAAAAAATAAATAAATAAAATGATGATAGGTAGCGCCGGGAAATAATATTGAAAATTGTAATATTTATTATCTGACCGCATCACAGCAGATTTTTTTTTTTTTTGCCGAGATATATTTTTAGTTTCGGATAGTTTATTAGAACTCAAGAGATAAAATTTATAACCAGAGGAATATTTATTTTTTAGTTTCTCCCATTGGGCTGCTGCTGCTGAGGCCATTTAGGGGTTATATATATTTTAAAATAAGATATATACTGATTGATGGTTGTCGGGCAACGTTCCCCACGCTGATTCTCCGGGGTAACCCACTTGAGTTTTCGCCCCCCCCCCCCTTGCTACCCTAGAGATTTATATTTTGTTATTTAGGTAACCATTTGTATTTTTTCTATGATGTTCAAGAGTAAGGAGTGCTTCAAACAATTTTGGGGGCAAAATGAGAATATACGAAGTTTGTTCAAAAAGTATCGCGAATGTTGTTTTTCAAAAATTATTTATTTATTCATTAATTTCTATTAGGTACCCTTCAAAGTGATCCCCCCAGTTATTAGTTTGTACTCTACAGATCGATAAAGATCTGTGACTGTAGGCTTAATGATGATGGAGTCACGAAAAAAACAAGACGAATGCAGCCAAATATTCTTTTATTTTAATCTCGCCCTCACGGATGACGTTTCGGCCCGAGGTCTAGGTCACACTTTTTGATTATTGCCAGCCGGGTATGTTATCAAAGATATTGTTTATTGTGATTGCATTGGAGGTGTGTATCGTGCCAATTTTAATACTCATTTTATATGTATGCAGCTCTGAAGATGGCCTAGCCCTCGGGCCGAAACGTCAGCCGTGAGGGCGAGAATTAAAATAAAAGAATATTTGGCTGCATTCGTCTTATTTTTTTCATGACGCCATTATCCCTACACACTGTAAAAAAAATTTTAATTTTATTATGTTTTGGTATAGTAATTTTACAAATTTTTCTTGTAAATGATAACTAACATACATTTGTATACTAAATATACAAATTTATGCATTCAAAAAATTTTTACAACCAAAAAACATTTTAAAATTACAATTCTTTTCTAAAATCAGAGTAAATATTATAATTTTACATAAATTCATTAGTAGTTTTCGTAAAAAAAATTGTATTTTTGCAATACTAACTCTAATTTTATAACATGGTTTGTAATTTTACAATACAAAGAGATTGTAATTTTACTATTCAAAGATGCACCTAATGTCAATTTCCAATGTCTCTAATCGTATGAGCGCCAGGTTCAAATTATTAATAAAACTTTACATTTTATATTTCTTTGAATATTAAAATATTACTTACTCTTATTTTTTCGATAGTTTAAATAAATAATAAATTATAATAATTATAATTATTTTTAAAAATGAAATAAAATTATTTGCCTACTCTCAAGCGCCAAATTCAAATCAATAATACATTTCAAAATATTTTTTGTTTTATTTTATTATTATAAAATATAATATATTCTACGGGAACACTTTTTTTTTTTTTTTTAATTTTTAAGCATTAATAAATTTTTTAATATTAATCTTTAATAAAATTTTTACTTTTATTCAGAGTTGGCAGGTTTTATCCCGCTGAGTATAATACACGGTTTTATACATGTATAAAACTACCGCGGGTAAAACTAGGCCGATGTATAAAAAGTATAAAACTGTAAAAAACCAACCCCTCTCCCTGAAAAAACAGCTTAAAAGCTTTTCATATTTTATCATGTTTTAAAGCATTGACGATGTTGTTTGCTTTTTATTTAGTGAATAATATAATCAAAATGTTAATAATTGAAAAATGAGTTTTATTTGAATTTCCTTTCTCGTCGGATTTGCGCATGCGCATCCAAGTTTTATATATTTTATACGTTTTATACAAGTTTTATCCAAGATTTTTGTATAAAACTCCAAAATCGTGTATAAAACCCAACTCTGCTTTTATTGCACTTTTCAATAATTATATTTTTTTTTTATTTGTTTAATATTTATAACAAAAAATGTCAAAAATTATCTCAAATGTATATATAAATAAATACATATATATATATTTTTTTTTATATTTTTAATAAACTTAATAAATGATAGAAAAAATTTTGACAAAACTATTTTGGCAACACTGGATCATCATAGGCTGAGCTCTGCAAAAGAGACTTGCTGGCATTTCTTGTATTCCCTGGTTGTTTCTTTATGTTCTCAACTTGTGACAATTTTACCTTGGAAATTTCTGTTTATTTTTTTTACATTGTCAATTCTTCATTTTAATCGAGTAGGACACCACAACATAAAATAAAAGTAAGTCATCTTTATTTATTCAATATCGACATCATTTATAATGCCAAAATAAAGGTCCATACAAAAATTCAATTTATTAACTTTCATTCCGAGGTTGACCCTTGTTTTCACCAAATTTTACTGGGCTATATTAGCAAATTAATTAGATAATTACAAATTAAAAATATAATAAATAACCCTTTGAATTTATTAAAATTTTTAATTTCTCCAAAATAACTTTTAAATAATATTCTTAAATCAAATGTTTTTTTTACCCAGTTACCTCCGAAACAAATAAATCATATCGACCGTTTATTTTTAATGTGGTATAGTTCATTAAAAAAAAAGAGATATCCCATAATTTATGTTTATTTTAATGTAAATTTTTTATATAAGTTGGTAATAAATTTCTTTAAAAAATTTCATGTTTTGGACAATTTTTTTTAATTGAAGGGTTATATTAATTCTATATTTTGATTTGAAATGGTTCCAGTGGCGGATTAATGCAATTTTGTCGGGGGGGGCGGTTTTTTTTTTAATTTTTTTTTATTTAAGGACTTTTTCGGCATCTATGAGCATTTAGACCCCTTTCCTATTTATTTAAATTGATTGATAAAAAATTCAATTGAAATTAAAGAGCGGAAATCATAATTTCTTTAGATTACTAACTAGTTTTTATAACTGTTTGAATTTCTTCTCGGGGGGGGGGCGATCGCCCCCACCTGCCCCTTTAATCCGCCCCTGAGTGGTACAAGTATCTAAATTTCACTTTTTATTAGTTTAAGTTAAATGGACTTAAAATAAAGTTTTTATTTTATTTTTTATTCAACCAAAAAACATGTTTTTAAATAAAATTGAATTTTATTATGTAATTAGTCAAATTTTTTCCATTAAGCTTTTTAAAATTAGTTTTCATTTAGATATGTTTATAATAAATAGGGTCTGAGAGTTTCTGGGAAAAGATTTAATGAGTGAAAGGTGGGATATATCTATATATCTATATATCTATAGACATTTTGAAAAGTTCATAGAACTTAATCTTTATACTTATTTACAAATGGTTAACAAAATTTTTTTTTTAAGAATTAGATAACAAAAGAGAAAGTAAAAATCGAATTGCAATACCTAAATAAACTGATTGAAATATAAGAATAAATGTAATTCTTAATTATATTTCAATTTGTCTATTAATGTATTGTAATTCGATTTTTGCTTTCTCTTTTGTTAATTATTTCTTTACCAGATGGCTTAAATAGAAATGCCTGAACCCCCAATATATATATTACATACAACGGTTATCGTCTAAAGTCTTAAATGGCCTGAGTTGCCGAAAAGACTGTGTGAATGTGTGTGTGAGTGTCAGTGTGAATGAGAAAAAAGTGTGAATATTTTTAATGATTAAAAAAAAAAAAAAAATATTTCTTAAAAAAAATTTTTTTGTTTGCCATTTGTAATTAAGTATAAAGATTAAGTTCTACGAACTTTTCAAAATGTCTCTAGACAATTATCCTGCCTTTCATTCATTAAACCCTTTTCCTAGAAAAACTCAGACCTTCACAAGCCGACTCAACACAATGCCTCGTTACTCCTACCCCTCTCCAGTGGCGTACCGAGGGAGGGGGGCGCCCGCCCCAGGCCCCGAGCCGGCATAGGCCCGCATATATTCATAAAAAAAAATTTAATGAAAATTTCTCTTTGAGAGGCCCCGGGGCCCTTGGGGTTCAGGGATATACGGTATTTTAAAAATATTTTTGTGTATGGAGACATGGGCGTACCCAGGATCAAATCTAGGGGGGGGGGGGCATGGTCAGATCATGGTCGTCCAGGGGGGGGGCAGATCATGGTCGTCCAGATTGGGACATAGCTATTTTTTATATAGAGGGGTAAAGCATTCGAATTAAAGGCCTAAAAACCCTCGAGTCCTAACAAAAATAATCATTCGCCGCCGCTATCCACCAATTTTGTTTCGTTTCACCACTTTATAAACGTTTAATTTTTTTTTTGCTTCTAGGGGGGGGCAGCTGCCCCCCCTGCCCCTCGCTGGGTACGCCCATGTATGGAGAAGAAGGATATTTAAAGATGAGCCCCGTCGGAATTGATCTAGCATTGGCCCAAAAGAAAATAAGCGGCAAGACGAGATTTTTTAGGAAAGAAAAGAACTGTATATGAAGAATTTTTAAAATTTAATACATTTTCAAATAGGCTCTTAACAACTTTTGGCTACTTTGGTGCAATTATTATCGATATTTCTTTTTATTTTCTATGGAACATCCCACATTTTTTTGCATCATTGAATTATTTCAGAGTTATTTAAGATTGTTTATAAAATCTACCAATTTGCTACTCATCTTTACCCTTCTTTAAAAATTATCAACACGATTTTTGGGTCTGACTTCTGGACCTGAAATTTTCGTTTCTCCTGCGTTGTATTTCTTTTATATTTGTATGGGCTGTTTCATATTGAACAAAAGCAAACTTTAAAAGCAAAAAATGGAAATTTAACTGTTTTTCGGTGTCAAAAATCTAGCATTAGATCAGAAACCTGTGTAATTAAACTATAAATTTTAATGAATTACTAAGAGGTTGTGTTCATGTTCTAGGTCTTGAGTTATGTATGTCTGCAGATTCTGTGAGAACCAAACAAATACATGGCAAGCGCACGTCAAACACCTGCAATATCATAATACTTTAAGTCAACAGTTCCACTGTGGTTATGAAGGATGCATAAAATCGTTTAAAAGTGAACAAAGATTTAAATTACATTTGATTCGATTTCATGATATATCTCTCCGAACAAACTCTACCCATTCTATCGCTAATGTACTTGCCAACGAGAATGTTAGTTTTACTTGCGAAGTCTTACTATGTGGCGAGGTATTCCGAGAACATAATAAATTTTTGAAACATTTAAAATTTCATATTAATGACGGAACAGTCATCAAATGCCCTGTCAGAGATTGTGAGAAAAAATATACGGTAGTTTCATCATTCACTGGGCATTTATCTAGAGTTCATAGAGGCTATAGCTTTTCTAAATATCCTATTCTGAAAATAACTCTGTTAATATTAAGGAAAATATTAAGGAGAATATGCTTTTTGATACTGTTGAAACTAACGAAAATACTGTAGAAAATAGTGTTGAAAATGATTGCACAAGAAATGATGAATTTAATAACTTATTATTAACAAGTTTAGCCAATTTTTATTTGGGTTTAGAAAGCGAATGGACCATACCAGTAAATATAATTCAAAAAATTCAGGCAAATATTGAAAATTTATTAGAACAGAGTCAAGAAATTAATATCAGAAAATTGAGAAAAATTCTTTCAGATGCCCAAGTTTCCTCTGATCATATCGAAGTCATCGTCAAATCATTTAGGAAAACTGATCCCTTCTTGCTAAATAACAAAAAATTTGAAACTGATTATAAAAGAAAGAAATTTTACAAAAATGAATTTAGGTATGTCCATCCCGAAGAAATATATTTGAATGGTGTTAAATCGAAAGAAATTTATTTCCATTACGTACCTATACCTGAAACATTATACAATATTTTTTACAATAAATGTTTTGAAGATTTTTGGCAAAACACTCCTCTTTCCTCGGCAGATGATATTTTACAGGACTTCACAGATGGCAACATGTATAAAAATAACTCTTTCTTCAAATCAAACCCTGATGCAATAAAAATTTGCTTGTACCAAGACAGTTTTGAAATAGTCAATCCAATCGGAAGTGCAAAAAAGAAGCACAAACTTCTTGCAGTTTATTTCAGCCTTGGTAATTTGCCTGCGCACATCAGAACTCATATAAAATCAATACAGTTAGTCACTTTATGCAAAGAAAAATATTTCGATCCTCTAATTGTCTACGGTCGCTTAGTGGATGACCTTCATAAACTTGAGAAAACAGGAATCACTTTGCCTTCTGGTGAAAAAAGAAAAGTTGGATTAGTCTTTATAGCAGGTGATAATTTAGGAAGTCACGCGTTGGGTGGATTTGTAGAAAATTTTAGCACGACTCAGTATTTTTGCCGTTACTGTCTCGTTCGCCGAGATCAGTTTTTTAGTGAAAAAACGTGCGATTCTTGTCATAGTAGATCTCATTATATTCATGAAAATTACGAAATAAGATCAACTGACTCGTACATTGAAAGCGTACAGCAGCTAAAAAGACAAAAATCTATTTTGATGTGCCAGGGCATCAAATTTGATTCGATCTTCAACCAGCTCGAAAGTTTCCATGTATGTTCGCCTGGTTTACCTCCATGCATGGGTCATGATCTTTTAGAGGGATGTACGTCGTATGATCTTTTCTTATACATCAAGTATTTTGTAAAAAAAAAATGGTTCACCTTTGATCAACTTAATGAGAAAATTGATAATTTCGCTTATTCAACTGAAGATAAACGTGATAAACCGTCACCAGTTTCCTCAACTAGGAAGAACCTTGTGGGGGGGGCGCGGGCCAAATTATATGTTTCTTAAAATTACTCCCACTAATTATAGGAAATAATATAAAAGATATACATGATCCTGTTTGGGAGGTTATTTTGGTTTTATCGGAAATAGTTGAAATCATATACGCCCCCAGGATAAAAAAAAAATACATACCATATTTACAAAGTTTAATAAATGATTATTTGATTATGCGCTCTCAATTATTTCCAAATGAACCATTGAGACCAAAGCATCATTAATTGACACATTACCCAGAACTTTTATTGGAATTCGGTCCTCTGATTCGTGTCTGGACGCTAAGATTCGAAAGTAAACATACTTATTTTAAAAGAGTTGTACGGTATGTTCGTAACTTCCGCAATGTGACAAAAACTCTTACAGAAAAACACGAATTACTTCAAGCCCGACTTCGGCAAGGTTCAGACATAAAACACAACATAATACTTGGAGAAACTACGGAACACGTTACCGCACGCTATTCGTATGCTTTACAAAATTCCATAATGGGTGTCATTGGTGTACAATCTCTTGAAGAGTGCGACAATGTTGTAATAAAAGGCATTGCATACAAACGTGGCCAGGCACTTATTTTACGACAAGAATCATACCAATTCAATATCTCATTCGGTATCATTGTGTTGATATTGTTAACTTCCGACGAAAAAATTTACTTTGCGGTTGAAAGTGTAAATAGCGTATTCAATACATTTTTACGCGTTTATGAAATTGAATCGAATAATAGCTATGAGTGCGTGGGAATTGAAAACATTTGCAGTTTTTATCCTCATCATATATATACCTTCAATACCAAAAAAATGCATCCGATTAAAACACGCGACTGTGGGACATTAAATTATCGCCAAACATCTGGTAATATACATTTACTTAATAAAAATCTATTAAATTTAATGCGTAAATTTTTTTCTAGGATGGTAGTGTACAAAATTTGCCACAAACAAAATCCTCGCCCAGTTTTAATCATCGCCGACACTGTAAATAAAGCCATATTGGAAGCAAAAAAAAATTATTTTTACCTGATAGAACATATAAGGTAGGTCTATTATTTTACCCAACTGCTTAATTATCTGTTTATTCATAAAAATATTTATCTTTTATTTTTAGCTCGTGATGGATGACGGTACAGAAATAACGGAAGATGAAATTTTCATTGAGTTACCGGCATCATTCAAAGGGCCCCCCGGAAGTATGGATTGTAGAATCTCACTGAGGATTGTGAACCTTTGGGCATCGTTATATCTCCAACTGTAACTACTACTACAAACGATCTATGTCCAGTAGGGTGGCGCAAAAAAGATACTAAAAATATACTAAATGTATTGTTTCTTTGTTTTATCATTAATTTGTATTTATATTTTGATTTTATAGTTGGAAACTGGCTCTGAAGACGATTCATTTTTTTTTGCCGAAACAAGTGTAAATGCGCATGCTTGTAAGCCAAAATATGCTCTGAAAAATAAAAAATAAAAAATATAATATAATGAATATTTTTTATTCATCTCGTGGCGTATTTT
>JAKCPI010013730.1:0-12624 GCA_023213315.1 Euborellia annulipes
AGTTCCATTGAGTGATCACAAAATAACTCTCAGTAGAGTTCGAATCCATTGTACCTATTAGCATATTATGTCTATTAAATACCTAACCTTAGGAAGCCCTTAAATAATGAATTTAAAAAATCCTTGTATATATAATATTTTGGAAAATAAACGCTATCAAGTAATTGTATATTTAACAGCTTAGAAAAAATATGAATACCAAATAATTTTGAGTTTAAAAAAATAATTGTAAATTTACTAGTTTAGAGAGAAAAAAAAAAATAAAAAAACTTCAACATTTAGTAGGTTAGAAGAATTATGAATAGTATGTAAATTTAATTTAAAAAGTAGCTGTATATCTCAAAGATTAAATAAAATATGCCTAAAAAATAAAATGATTATTAAAAAGCAGTTTGGAAAAAATATGCATAGCAAATAACATGATTTTCAAAAGCCCTTAAAAAACAATATAAACAGTAAATAGTTCGAAAAAATATGCGGATCAAATAAATTTGATTTAAAAAGTAATTGTATAACGAATAGATTAGAGAAAATATGCATAGCCTATATAAAGATTTTTAAAATGCAGTTGTAGATGTAATATTTTATAAAAAAAATCTGGTGTGACTGGCGCACAGCACACAACTTTCTCTTACCTTCGGTAATCGAAAGTTGTGAACTGTGCTTGTCACACCAGATTTTTTGTGTCGACATGTATTTAGTTCCCGGCAGTAGGGAATATTTGAATTCAGATGTAAAATTTATAAGTATGGGAAAATATTTATATTTTGTTACCATGGCAACCATTTCTCCTATCTTCTCTATGAAGCACAAGAGTAAAGTGTGCTTCAAACAATTTTGAGGGCAAAACGAGAATATACATTTGAAAGAGCATCTAAAAAATAATTGATTTTTGAATTTTAATCAAAATCGTTAGAGCGAATTTTGAGAAAATCGAAAAAAACTGAAAAAGTACATCAGTAAAGTACTAGTACTCTTTGGCCGATTTTGATTAAAAGCTTATTTTTCCGGTCCCGGGGGGTGTTTAACTTAAATATAAAATTTCAACCTCGTAGCTCAATTCCTTCATGCTTAAAATTGAAGACACACACAGACACACACACAGACACACACACACACACAGACAGACCATGTCGCAAAAACCACTTTTTTGGATTCAGGGGACCTCAAAACGTGAAGATCCATCAAAATCTCGACATCGAATTTTTGACATGAATCTAATACTTTCTCTCTATATATATATTACATATATACATAGGTAAGAGAAAGTAAAAATATGCGTAACCAATGGATTGATTTTAAAAAGTAGTTGAAAATGTAAATTAGAGAAAATAACTAAATAAATAAATAAATTAAAATGATAATCATAGAAAATAAACTGATTTTAGAAAATGGTTGTATGTCCAATAGATTAAAAAAAAAAAAAAAAAAAAAAAAAAAAACATATATATATATATATATATATATATATATATATATACACTAAGTCGCAAAGCCCGCCTTCGGCGGGCTTTCCACTAGCCAGGGGGCTGCGCCCCTGGACCCCTTGCTCGCCTTCGGCGAGCAAGTTTATTCCCAATTTGGGATATTATATATGCAAGTGTTAAGATGTTAAGGAAGAATCTTATATTCAAGCGAGGCGAGGGTACCGATTGGGAACAGCACAAAAGAGTCTGTTTATGACTGTTTAAAGGGTCAGTCACCTGCGTCCTCTCTTTGTTTTTCAACTGCTGCGTAGCCCCCACCCCCAGCCCATAGTCAGGTAGGAAGCTGTTTCACAGAGCAAAAATGACGCTCTCTAATTTCTAGCCAACTTATTGATTTTGTGTTCCCATATTGAAGAAATTTGATTATAATTAATTTTCCAAAACATTTAAGAGATTCAAATTATTACTACGTTACTCCCAGAGCCATGAACTATATGTGTACTTAATTTCAAATGGATTCATTGAAAATTGTGGATTTCTATAGAACATATACATACATATTTACATACATACATACATTTTTCCCATTTCATTTTTATATATATAGATAACGAATAGCTTGAATTTGAAAATTATGTAAACCTTCAAACAATTTTGTACTTAGATAATAAAAACGTCATTCGTAAACATATTGTTAAATTGCTTCCATAGCCTCATTCGCGTATGTATTATTTCTTAGTTCTTTAATGAAATATTCAGAATCTTCCAGAGGAAGGTTAAATGAATCTATAGGGATGTCTAAAGTAATGATTTTGTGTACAATGTTTTCCAAAATGGTATTAAATCTCTCTGGGTTATTTATATGCCTTGTATAGTTTGAGTGTGATAGTATTGGCGAACTTGGGTTAATATTATTGCTGATATTTTGTATTGTTTCAAAATGAGGGGATTCTATTGTTCTTGGAGCTGATGAAGAATGGACCGTTATTATTTTGTGTTTTCTATTTGAGGCGTTTGTTTTTTCGTTTTGTCCCCTGGATATTTGGGAATATGAAGGAGCACCGTCAATGGGATTATTTTGGGGAATAGGGAGAGAATTAAGAAGAATCTGTGAATTATTTGACGTCTTTTTTGAATAAGTATTATTATTACTTAATATTAAATGGGCCTCTTTGATGGAAATAAAGTATTCTGAAACTAGTCTTTTAATTTCTTTTTGAATTTTAAATGTAGGACAATTCTCGTCAGTAGCACAATGATTACCCTTACAGTTTATGCAGGTCGGGTCCGGAGCCTGGCACTCAATAATTTTATGATTGTCCCCACATCGAGGACAACGGGGATGAGAAGAGTGGGTTTTATAAGAACACGTTGCTTGAAAATGACCGAAATTGTAGCAAAATTGGCATTGAGCGACTTTTTGTATGAAGACATCTACCTTGCAATTTACTTCAAGAATCTTAACCTCTTTAGGAATTTGCTGACCCCTGAACGTAAGTATGACCAGTGGAGTGGGGACCCTGTTATCTCCCCCACTTTTTTAAATATTCGCCGTGCTTTAATAATCGGCTGATATGATCTAGCGTATTCTATTATTTCTTCCTCCGTTAACGAATAATCCACGTCTCTTATGAGACCTTGTCTGACCAACATAAAATGCGGAATATAGCAAACTAAGCTATTTCCATTCCATGCTGTCATATTTTTTATTTTATTTGCACTAATATAATTATTTATATCTATTTTTACTGTGTACCTGTCTATTACTTTTATTTCTAAAATAGCTTTATATAGCTCTAGACTATTTAACCTAATCTGTTTGGCAATAAACATTGGATGTATTCTTTTGCTCGATATCTCCATATTTCCCACATACAGGTAATAAGGGCCCAAATCGGTTTGCTCATATACATTATTTATGCATGATAAATGATATTTTATTTTCATATTGTTTTTACTCTCACCGGCAAGATTTTGTGTACTATCTGCAGATAACGAAGAGTCTGTTTCCTTGGACAAACTTGCTTCTTCTCTCTGTATTTCCTTGTCTTGGCCTTGCGTCAGTTTAGTAGGTAAATGATCTTCCTCAGCATCTTCATGTTTTCTTTTATTTGAAGAAACTTGGTCCAACGCGGGATTATTCACTACACTAAGGGCGGATACAATGGCGAAAGAAACGTCCGACTCCCCGACCCCATCTCCAGGGAGATTAATGTCTTGGTCCCCCATGGGCTAATTTTAACCCAGGGGGTAGAAATAAGGAATAAAATTGAACTTTTTTTATTTGAAAAACAGGATAAATACCAAACACAAACACGTTTAACCGCAAAAACTTGCTTTGAACACAAAGATAACTTAATTAAATAAAAATTATTAACTGAGGCAAAAAATTTTTGTTTATAGCGTTCACGGCCCCTGAGAGCAATCACGATCAAATTAAAGTTTCACTTTAAAAATATTGAAATAACCCTAAAAACCACACAGGCTCTTGAATAGGATTCATTAAGATTTTACTTTAAATAAATATAAAATAAATTTTTTTTAAGTATAAATTAGGAAAATTCAACCGAATAAATTGTGTTCTTGATTTAAATTTAAAAATGAACAGGATGAGAGTAATCCTAAATGACCAAAGTTCCAAAGAAAAAGAGGAAACAATTGGGCCTTTGGTAAATGAATGGATAGACATACAATTCAATTAATATATCGATGTAGTATTTTTTTTTTTTCCTCTTTTATTAAGACGCATTGCTTTTAGAATCGACTCGATGGAATTAATCTTTTTTCCCCGTTTTTTTTTTTTCTTCTTAGTTTTATTTGCACGTCTCGATGAACATGAAAAATAAATACGAGATAAAAAAAAAAAGATGGGAAATTTTTGTCAGCAGGTGGTTTTGTCATTTCTTCAGAGGACTCTTAAAAAAAAATTAACCAATATTCTAAGTAAACTTTAGTGAAAGAAGAAAAAAAGAAAAGAAAATTGAGAAACGATATAAGCTTATTCCTAGAAAAATGGAAACTTACGAAATGAATAGATTTAAAAATTGACAATTTTTTTTCCACTATCTTTTCCAATCTTCGGCTACTTCTCAACATTTTTCTGAATAAATAATAGATAGGTCTACTAACTCTCTGGATACCAAATATTACACACTTAAACAGGCGTCCGCCTACAATAGAAGATGGACTGATAATTTCAAGAAGTTCTTTGTTGAATACTTTATTGAACAAGCGAAAAATTCTACCGACTAGCAGCTGAAAGAATTTCCATTTCTCCTTAGGGAGAGAATTTTGCAAATAAAATAAATATAAGGAAAAAATGTCGTATTCAAGATGGTCTCTGGTCAAAATCAATTCAACTCTAAGGGCTTATATGAAAAAAAATAATTTTTAATAAATGAATATTTTTTATTTCGATAAAATTTCGAAGGGTAAAATGTAAATAAATGCCCTCAAAATCATCTCCAAGGTGGTTAGAAACAATAATTGTAATATAAAATAAATAAATAATTTTATAAATTTAAAAATTTTTCTTAAAATTTTTTTAAATTAAACAACTTTAGAAATAATAGGTAAACATATTTAAAAAAAAAAAAAAAAAAAAAAAAAAAAACTGCGTTTATGAAAATATTTTCAAAAAGTTTTTTTTAATAAATATCAGCAGGATGGCAGCCAGCAATGAAATCAGACAAAAATTTTATCAATCTTTATCCAATTTTTTTATTTCAATTGCCAACGCAAGTCGCGTCCTTCCTCAGGACAATTGGTAGTCAGTGTAATACAGATGGGCGTATTGACGTGACAACGTCTTACAAATCATGTGTCTATAGTGGCATGTTAGAGGGGCTTGCACGAAAAAGTTTATTGGCTTGAATAACTCCTCTGTCTTAAGAGGTATAATTATGAGAAATATACGGTTAGAAAGAATGAGTTTTCAGCTAAAGAATTCACCATTTATTTTTTTCCTATCATTTTATTTTACCGCGCTGCGGTAAATTCTAATTTGAAAGTTTAAACCCCTGTAGATTCCGAACGACTATTCAGATCAGACCAAATGAGATGTCATTTGGTGCAGAAAGAAAACCTATAATAGAATAAATAAAAAAATCCCGAGTAATTAACTCCAAAATTGGTTTTTTTCTCGAAAAACCTCATTTTTTAGGCAAAAAAATATCGAAAAATAGCCCTACTTGTGCAACGCATAGCTACTTGACCATAAAAGCTACATTAAATCTAAATATAGTTTTAGAAAGAGTGGTCCAATGCCCAGAGGTTATTTTTTCATTTTTTTGATATGACGTCATTTTACCGCATGAGAGCACTCGGCGGGATTTCGTTTTTCGAAATTTTAAACCCCTGTAGATTCCGAACGGCTAATCAGATCAGACTAAATGAGATGTCATTTGGTGCAGAAAGATAACCTCTAATAGAATAAATAAAAAAATCCCGAGTAATTAACTCCAAAATTGGTTTTTTTCTCGAAAAACCTCATTTTTTAGGCAAAAAAATATCGAAAAATAGCCCTACTTGTGCAACGCATAGCTACTTGACCATAAAAGCTACATTAAATCTAAATATAGTTTTAGAAAGAGTGGTCCAATGCCCAGAGGTTATTTTTTTCATTTTTTTGATATGACGTCATTTTACCGCATGAGAGCACTCGGCGGGATTTCGTTTTTCGAAATTTTAAACCCCTGTAGATTCCGAACGGCTAATCAGATCAGACTACATGAGATGTCATTTGGTGCAGAAAGAAAACCTCTAATAGAATAAATAAAAAAATCCCGAGTAATTAACTCCAAAATTGGTTTTTTTCTCGAAAAACCTCATTTTTTAGGCAAAAAAATATCGAAAAATAGCCCTACTTGTGCAACGCATAGCTACTTGACCATAAAAGCTACATTAAATCTAAATATAGTTTTAGAAAGAGTGGTCCAATGCCCAGAGGTTATTTTTTCATTTTTTTGATATGACGTCATTTTACCGCATGAGAGCACTCGGCGGGATTTCGTTTTTCGAAATTTTAAACCCCTGTAGATTCCGAACGGCTAATCAGATCAGACTAAATGAGATGTCATTTGGTGCAGAAAGATAACCTCTAATAGAATAAATAAAAAAATCCAGAGTACTTAACTCCAAAATTAATTTTTTTTTTCGAAAAACCTCATTTTTTAAGCATAAGTCGCCCTTAATGGATAAAAGTTTGGCCACACCTGTCATATATTGTTTCAATGAAAATGTTTGAACATGTTTATTTATGAAAACAAACTACTAGTAAAAAAATATAAAAACAATACTTTCTCTCTTTATATTTAAATATAGGTAAGGAGAAAAAAAAATTTTTTTGAAATCAAGCAAAAGACGTTGTCACGTTAAAAAGCCACCGGCTGTGTAGAAGACACAGCTAACACCTAATTTTTTTATTAACAATATAAAATAAAATTACACTTTATGGGTGTGTAATGCATTATTTAAGACAGTATATATGAATATACCCATGAAGTGTAATTTCATATTGTTAAAACAAATACACCCATTTGCACAATGACTACCAATTATCCTGAGAAAGGACGCGGCTTGCGACCGAAACGTCGGTAATTGAAATAAAAAATTGGATAAAGATTTATTAAATTTTTGCCTGATTTCATTCCTGGCTGCCATCCTGCTCATATTTATCAATTATCGAGTCATCACCTCACTATTATTAGATAGTTTGTTTTTTTTTTTTAAATTTTTTTAAGGTCTTTTTCGTCATCTGCCATTTAGAGCCCGTCCCAATTTATTTCAATTTATTAATACCTTATTAAGACTAAATGAGAATGATGTTATCAATATCAATATACTGTAGGCTGGGAGATCATCAAGAACTCAACATTATATTGTTCTATAGTGGACTTTTGTATAATAAAAAATAATAATAGCTCCTTGAATTGGAAAAAAAGTTGTGAAATAAAAAATTTTAAACTCAAAGAGAAAAAAGGATGGGGTAAATGCTAGATAAAACAAAAAAAAACTCAAAGAAAGAGCATACAAGAAAAAGGGCGATACTCTCTTGGATAGTAATTTAAATAAACCTATTTTAAAATAATTTTATAAAAATTTTATAAAATAAAATTTTATATAAAAATATATAATATATAAAATAAAATTTTATAAAATAATTAGTGACTAAATGGCTTGTGGAAATAAATAAGTATTCTCTACATATGGAACTTTGGAGAGAAATTATCAGCAAGTAAATAAATCAAGTAAAATATCCCCTAAATACTTTTACTTTACTATTATGAAATTAAAGTGTGGGTCTTTAAAAGCCTAATTTAAAAAAAAAGGTATTTTAAACTGTGATTTATTTTCTTAAAGAAACAGTCTTTTTTTCTATCACTCAAGGATATCGGTGTAAATTTACTTCAATTTTTTTTATAAATACTGTACAAATAGATTAATAATTTCCAGAAGATTCATTAGCTTGTATTATTTTCTCAGTTATTTGATTCATTTCATTTAAGAAACATAATAGAGAAGGTTGTTTAGTCTAGCAAACAAATGGCTTTTGAATGCGTTAATTTTTTTTTTTTTTTCGCGGGGCGGCCTGACTTTTTTTCTCGTTTAGTTCGTTGGGGACTAATTTGATTGTGAACTGGAGAAGGAAGAGAGATAAATCAACTCAATTGCCGAACCTTGTGAGCTAAAGGAGCCGTGACCACGTCTAGACACTTGCGGGGCTGGGCTCGCTCAAAAAACTTGAAACAAACCGAACCATTCAGAGAGAGAGAGAGAAAGAGAGAGGAGAGGAGAGGAGAGAGGAGTCCTTTTATTAATGAACCCATACGTCTCTAATTAGACCCTTTAGCAATAGCTCGAGGTTACAATTAATTCTTCTGACTTATCTAAAATTAGTTTTCTGGAAAAATAGAGAAACGATCTTGAATTTAGTAAAATTGCAACCAGGTATATTTTATTAAAATAAGTAAAAAAAGTGAGCAATTTTCTTTCATGAATGATCGTAATTAAAAATTATTTTAAATAAAAAAAAATAAATAAATAAACAAGCAACCAGAGAACTAAGTTTTTTAAAATTATAGGCCTATATTTAAAATTATATACTTGACAAATTCTTTTATCATAAAAGCTGTTGGAGATTAGAATGTCTATACCCTGATTAGGATGGAGATCTTGGGGTCTTCCATTTTTAATCAATAAAAAATACTAATGACCCCAGAAATTTTTTTAGCAAAGACGAGATAAAGTCATAGAGAAATTATCTCTTTTGGAAAGAGGTGAGGAGTGATTACCACCTCTAAATAAAATCTATTGACACAAATGAAATATTTTTTTCTTTCCCGAGTAAAAATGATTAAAAATGATCGAGGGATCCACACGCCCGCAGCAGGTCTGCTTAGTGAACCCATAGGGACACATAGAGATACACACGCCCGCACCAGGGATACACACAGTAGATCGAAAGTGACCAGAAGAAAAAAGTGTGTCCCTGGTGCGGGCGTGCGTGTCCCTCGATCATTTTAATAATATTTATTCGGGTTTAATATCTTTGGAAATTTGGATCTCAGAAGGCTTTAGAAGATTTTTGTAATTTTGATTTCAATGGATGTACACAAAGTACATTTTTTTATTAGAATTATACTAAAAATATTATATCTCTGTACTGTCTTTTAATCACTATTTTAGAATTATAAAAATAAATAGATAAATTTATTAACAACCCGCTAAGAGGTCCATGTTTCGGATGTTTAGTCAAACACAATACAAAGTAATATAGCTAACTTATTCCTACAATGCCAGCACCGTATATCAATTTTATTAATACAAAAATATAATAACTAACAGCTCTTAATCAAACCCGAAACGATATTTTTTAAAGAAAAAATTTTCTATTGAATATTTTTACCCCAAGCTTTAAAGTAAGAAAAGTATACTTTTAATTTAAAAATTAACCATGTTCTAGAAAGAAAGACTGTATGGATAGTTGAAAGAAGAAATCACAAATCGTGCCTTAACTTGTATGAAGGTAATCAGAATGAAAGCAACCCAAAGGGGGTTGATAGGGCGATGTCGAGGTGGGGGTGGGGGTTTTTGATTCTTTTAAAGTCAAAAGATGTGACACAATCAAGATCTCGTTCGTCTAAAACATCAAAGCCACACACACGCCTTGTCTGTCTGTCTCTCTATTCGATCAACTTAAGAGAAGTTTGTGTTTTCAATTTGATCGGTTATAGAGAGAGAGCGAGAAGAGATAGAGAGAGAGACAGAGATGGTTTGTTACTCCAATTGGTTTAGAAACAGAGATGCAAAAAGCATTTGTTAAAAAAAAATAAAATAAAAAAAAGCGTGTCGTCGTCGTCGTCGTCGTTCTCGCCTCCACGCCTTTGTTTCGCTTTGAATTCGCTTAGATATATACAATTATTTGCCAGATGAAAGAATCGGGGACAACAGAGAGAGAGAGAGAGAGAGAGAAAGAGTGAGTCTAAAAATATGCCCTTTTACTTAAAACCAGCAGGGGATGGAAGAATTTCTGGTCAGATATCCTTTCGGACACAGGATCAGATAAATTTCCCCGGAAACACACCCTTCTGTGTTCCCTTCCAATTGGGAAGAACAAGATCTGTCGGTTGGCTATTAGCAACAACAACAACAACAACAACACGACGACAATAACATAAATATATTCAGTAGATAACTTACTTTCCTCTACCTAGAGGGAGGGCCGAAACGATTAATAAAAAATAAATGGAAACCTATCTAAATTTGTTTCAATTTTTTTTCTTACTGTGTTTGTATTGAAGAATTTAAAATATTTTAATTAATTATTTAATAAAAGTAATATGTAGACTTCAATTCCAAATATTTGCACCGATATATTAAAATTCAAGATGTAATAAAATTTATAAGTATGGGAAAATACTTATATTTTGTTACCATGGCAACCATTTTTCTTATGAAGCACAAAAGTAAACTGTGCTTCAAAAGATGGCAAAATGAGAATATACATTTTAAAGAGCATCTAAAAAATCAGTGATTTTTGAATTTTAATCAAAATTGTTGGAGCGAATTTTGAGAGAAAATTGAAAAAACTGAAAAATTACACCAGTAAAATACTAGTACTCTTTGGGCGATTTTGTTCAAAAGCTTCGTGCTACGCGCCAGGGGGGTACCTTAATTAAATATAAATTTTCAACCTTCTAGCTCTTTTAGTTCTAGAGATATTTTGTTCAAAGACAGACAAACACACACACACAGAGACAATCCATATTGCGATAAGTAGTTTTTTTGGATTCAAGGGACCTTAAACGTGTATATTCATCAAAATCTCGACATCGAATTTTTGACATGAATCCTATACTTTCTCTCTATATAATAACATATATAGGTAAAAGAAAGTAAAAAGAGAAGGTCCCCTGATGCTAAAGAAAAGACCTTGAAAAAATACCAATTATTTTAAACAAATTTTTGTTGGATGCCTGATCCGATTCTGTTGATTTTTAAGGTTACCAATATTGACATTGTCGCCGATTGAAAGGAACATTTATGATCATTTAATGCAAAAATTATATAAGTGTAAAGTGTACAGGAGGTATTTGTATTTTTATTCCTCATTTCGAATTTCGAAAGTAGTAAAACATGAATTTAAAGGGTGTTTTATTTATTTATTTTTTAATTAAATGAATCGTGATTCGTCATTTGTCTTCACCTGATCGGGAAACGATCAAATAAAACGAGCGCAATAAATCTGATTAGCGAATTCCCGACGCCGAACGGGTGGAGGTGTTGGGATGGGATGGGGCCGAGAGCTCGGGGGAAGTCCTGGAAGGGGTTGAACGGCTCAGGGACGAATTATTTTTACAAGTCCCGTGATTGGCCCCTCGGAAGACGCCAATGCCGACAACGCGTTTGCATTTCCAATATATCGGCAGACAAGGAAGGAAGGCGAGCGAAGGAAGCCAGGCACCGGCGGCAGTTTCATTGCTTGTGGATTTGTTGACAGTTTTATACAACAGCCAACTGCTGAGAATTTCCCCTGTCAATATGTTAGGTTGTTACCCATGTAAAAGGAGAGAGAGATACGCACACATTCACACATATACATATATATAGAGAGACGACCAGCAATTCGTTATCAGAAGAACGATCCTCCTCTTCCTCTTTCTCTCTTCGCTTTGTCGCCAGGGCGGAGGAATTTTATTTAAAAGCATACAAATAAATTTCCACCTATTTTAATTTGGAAACGAAACTCTCTGGGCTCCCTTTAAGGGCGGATTTTCTCGTAGCAATTGAATCGATGTCTGATATTGAATAGCGGAGGAGAAAAGGCAGCAACAGCCACCTGCGATTGATAAATCAACAGGGTAAAAAATAAAAAACACATTTACCCAAGAAGGGGAAGGGGGGCGGAGGGCAAAAATATTAAAATTAGAAATCACGTTTAATCCCGGTTGGCTGTCAGATTGCCTCTGACGTGATATTAATTCATATTAAGATCCAATTTGTTAAATCTAAAGGCCAAAAATAACATGACAACCTAAAATAAGAGTGAAGTTTTTCGGTCAAGAGACTATGAACTTTTTCCCTAATGGACCGGGAGAATAGGGAGGTTATTTTTGGAATTAATAAATATTTTAATTAAATATTTTACACCTAGTGGGAAGGGGGATAAAAATTTATTTAAATTAATCTATATTGATTCAATAGATAGATACGACAATGGAGCTGTATCAGATACTTTAAAAAAAATGAAATGCTTTAATAAAAATTTTAATAATCTTTGCTTGATAGGTGAGACTTTATAAATTTAGTAGCTTATAGCCAATATAATTTAAATATATTTTATCAGTCAGAACGAACAAAACTGGCAACACCCCTAGTTCAAAAATAAATAAATATATTTTTATTATTATTTCATTTTGCGAACAATGGCAGGAAGGGGGCAGCCAGAGGTGTCTCTACATCAATGAAATTCCCAAATTTGCACGAACCGTTTCGATCCAAATTTATTCGACCATCATTAGATATCCCGGAGCCAAGTCATATGTGAATATACAATAAATTTATTTCATCATATGTTGATGTACACTTGTTGAAAAATATATTAATTTTTGAAATTTCAGAAATTTAGCAGTTTCATTGATGTAGAGACACCTCTTCCTGGCTACCACTTCCTGCCACACCTGGAGAACATATTAAT
>JAKCPI010013732.1:0-49544 GCA_023213315.1 Euborellia annulipes
AGGTTATTAAATATCTAAATATAATCCAAAGAATTCACCGTTGCCACTAGTTGAAACATTCTTAAATTAAATTATCATCTATCTATAGATAAATAAAATAAAACAAGGTTAAGTTTCAAAAGAATGCGTTGCCAAGCAAAAATTGAAAAGTTTTGCTAAAAAATATATAAAATTGTGTAGTTACCAGCATATTAAAATGTTGTATAATATTATAAATCAAATTAATTAATTAATTAATTAATTTTTTATGGAAAAAAGCATATTAACGAGCGAAGGAACAGTGCTGCCATCTTTAGTAAAATAAGATACAGTGTTGCCATCTACGATGATAAATAATATTGTTAATAAATGAGTCGTCTAATTTCAAAACCGGTTAAATCCAATTTTTTTAATAAACTTTTTTAACCTTATCTTACAGTAATTTTAGTAAGGAATCGACTAGTATAAATAATTTATTTAAAAAACGCCTACTTCACGGTTAAATATGAACGTAAAAAAGTAACATATATCCATCAGGGGAGTATATAGAAATTTTTACGGGGGGGGGCGAACTCATTTTTAAATATCCCCCCCTCCCCATATACAAAAATATTTTTAAAATACCGGATATACCTGAGTCCCTAGGGGCCCGGCCCTCTCAGACAAATTTTCGTTAAATTTTTTAAAGACGAAATGAAACAAGACCCGAATTATTTATTTTTCCTCTGTCGACGTTTCGGGGACTAAACGTCACCCATCTTCAAGACCCCCCCCACCCCCCCGTACATTACAAACAGGAAATGTACATGCAGAGGAATCTGTATAGTATAAAGTATACTAACGGTCTAACTTATATAACAACTGAAGAAGGCAGAGAAAATAATTTTTTTAACACCTTTGTAAGTAAATTTGTAATGTCTTTCTGTCGGTTGAGCGTGTTTGATGTGTATTATATTACATATTAAAAAAAAAATGACAATAATAGTAATAATTCTGATTATATGTAGGCCTATTGTTTGTAATGTAGGTCCTGAAGATGGGTGACGTTTAGTCCCCGAAACGTCGACAGAGGAAAAACAAATAATTCGGGCCGATAGAAGTCTTGTTTCATTTCGTCTTTAATCTGTATTACGGCCTTCCTCCACATTGTCTTTAAATTTTTTAATTATCCAAATTTTCTCTTTTCACCTGACCCCCGAGGGGCTCGTTTTCATTTTTTTTTTTTTTTTTTTATTAATTACTTTTATTTATGCGACGCACTTTTTCAAAAACAAAAAAATTGGCCATAAAAATAAAGCTATTGGCCATATACCCGTATATATAGAGATATAGATTTGAAAAATTCGGAGGGTGGCGGACTCCCCTTATATGCATATATCTCTATGGAAATGTAAAACAATTTTTGCTGTTTACTAAAAAAACAGTTTGACGGATTTATCCGGTTTTGGAACTAGACTATGTGATAGTCATATCTCTGAAGATGAGGTATTAACGTCGAAATGGGCATGCAGCGCTAAAATAAAATCCTTTTGAAACTTCACCTTATCTATAATTAGATGATAATTTAATATCTCATTCAAATATAGATCTTGAAAAATATTTTAACTATATTTATAGAGAGCCACCCCCCCCTCGTATACAAGGTTCGAAAGTTCATTGCTTTAATCATGGTTTCTTTATATTATCATATCATTAGCAAAATAAAAACCGATATCAGACCTGTCAGATAGTAGTATATAGGAGCCTAATTACAAAAAAAAAAAAGATAATTCTTGTTATTCACTTTTTTTTAAATGTTCTATTATTTAAAAATAATGTTTCAATTAAATAAAAAAAAAAAAAGAGTCAAATCCAGCTATATACTACATAGGCGATATGAACCAGCAAATAACATTCTAACAAATTTTTATTTTAATATTTTAAAAGCTTTAAATGAACAAATAATATATTTATCGTTTGATGTTTGGTTGAATTTCAAAATCAATTAAATGAATGATGCTCTAATTGAATGAAAGCCATTGACATTTGACCGTCAACGATGACCATTTTCCCTCTCCCTTCTCTCCCTCCCCCCCCCCCCCCCCCCTCTCTCTCTCTTATTATTATAACTTTTCATTTTGTTAATTTTTTTATAAACATGAAAAACGATACTCTATTTTGGAGTGTATTTTATTTAGGATTTACACTCGTATTTTTTAACAAAAATATGCATAATCCTAATTTTCAAATGAAATTTTATAAAATTCTATTTCAGAAGTGCTAATCTAATGAATTTTTTTTTTTATTAATTAATTTATTCCACAAAGCAAAAAATATTCTCTAAGATCAAACACTATGAGTTTACAAATTAAGTTTTTGTATAAAAAACAGAACCTAGAATTAGACATCGAATTTTTGACATGATCGTAATACTTTGTAATAGGTAAGGGAAAGTAAAAAATATAATAATATAATGTTAAATATAGTAAATGTATAGCTGGGAATCGTAAATTGGCATGATAAGGAGACAAAAACCAGCTTCCATTTTCTCTTTCACCACTTCAATTTATTTGCAAATATTTCGGCTCTTATACAGGCGCCATCTTCAGTGCCTTTCTGTGAATTTAGGCTTTAAATATATTATATTATTATTTAAAAAATATTTCATGTTTTTTACTCAGGTGCATTTTTGAAGAGATTGTCAAATTTATAAAATAGGCCTAATTAGATAAAATTCTAGGAACCGACCGAATATTCGGTTTCGGCCATAAAGTAGCCGAAACCTGAGTCTAAAAAGATGGGATGTGACCCGCAAAAAAAAAGATCAAATGATTGTGCAAATCAGTGCATTGAGGGAGAAAAAATTTTCCGCCCGGTGAAAAAAGGGCGGAAAAAAATTAGCCTCCCTAAAAAAACGGTAAAATGATTTTCTATAGGCGGCAAGAGATGGCGTTAGTTTTTCCCGTAGAAATACAAGGGATTTATTCCATTTCATTTGAAAGATTCCAGCTAATTAATCAAAGGTAAAAAATTAATTATTTTTTAACACAATGATTATTAATTTAATTATCTATAAGATATAGAGCGAATTTTTTTAAAATATCTTTTATTTAATGCGATTAATCTAAAAAAATCAAAAAAAGGGCTTCTATAACTTGAAGATATTTTAAATAGCTTTAATTAAAAAAAAATTTGAGGTCGATAGCTTCAAAATTGTGGCCGCTGGAATCTCCCAAAATTAGCACCCCGAGACGCGCACTTAAAGTAGAATTTAACTGGCCTATAATTATTTTAAAATTTTACATAAAATTTTGAAATGAAATGTCAAAAACGAAATACAAAAACAAAAGAAGCTCAAAAATAAAAGAACAAATAAGACAAGACACAAAATCAACACAACAAAATTGCGAAAAGTGAACAACGAAGAAATTTGTTAATACAAGCGACGAATATTTTGTTGCACTACCTGTACGATGCGAACGCTGAGCCCTGTCTCCTTCGCTAGAGTCTCTCGAACTTTCCTGCATGGTTTCGGGCTCATTTCAAACGAGGCCTTAAAAGCACGTCGTTGCTGTGTAGTTAGGATGGTTCTTGGTCGTTTAGGTCCTCGACGTCCATCACCGCCTCGGCCGGACGCAGCCACCGAAGGAGTTCCCAACTCGTCGCAGGGGAACTCCCCTTGGACAGCATGCATCGACATCCACTGGCAATTATTCTTAGTGAATAAATGGATCTGACGACGTTATATATTCTTATCATAGCAGATTAAAAGAAAATAATTAACAATATGACTAAATGATAATCAGATCTGTCAGAGGGAGAGGGATGATCATCTCTGCGACTTTTATTTGGTTTTTCTTGTTATAAAATTGTAGGCCGTAAAAAAAATTTTAATTTTTAGCCTTTATTTTTACTTTCTCTTACCCTATATATGAAATATGGATTATGCCGACCAAGTCGTGGTGTCTAGCCTGACCCTGCCTAATGCCGATACTCAGTGGTTAAATTACTTTATTTTTATTTTAAGTATTTGTACACAATGAGGGGCTGAACAAGCCCTATGTACAACTTAATTTTAAATAAATAAATAAATAAAATAAAATATAGAGAGAGAAAGTATTGTTTTAACAGGTTGACGCTTTTGAAGTCTATAGACGTCCAGTTCTCGTTGATACATGTGCAAATGACGTCTATAGACGTCTTACATTATAATTAATATAAATGAATGCAGATAAAGCAAATATTGATTTTAAATTTATTTTCTTTGAAATTCTTCAATATAAATAATTGTAATAATTAATTTTAATGAATAAATAATTAAATAATAGGAATTTTATACTTAAATTTCATAATAAATATGACATTCTTCATATTATTATTGATAAAGTATTTCTTAAAAAAATAAATAATTAATTAATTTTATTTCATAATTAGGAGTCGTTCTATCTAACATTTTTTTGAAAAATTTCTCCACCAGAAAATTTAAGGCGTAAAAAAGTGTATCGTCCGGAAAAAAACATCCATTTGTCGCAAAATGCTTTTGATAAAAGTTTAATTGTCTAATTATATTATATATTTAAAATCAAATTTTATGTTGATAAGAAATATTTATTGCTTTTTATTTAAAATTATGAAAAATTAGTTTTAAATCTATATAGATGCATTGCAAATTTGGTGGACGTCTATGGAAGTCGTTTGTCTTTCAGAGCTCCGTGTCTTTTGATAGACAAATGACGGCCATAGACGTCCTTCATATTTTTTAGAATATTAGTCAAATAATAATATAATCAGATTTTGTGAATGTGATGTCTAGATAAAAACCCCCCAAAACTAACTAATTCTGCAAAAAAAAATATTGTGCTTTTCTCAACCTCACTAAAATAAAAATGAGCGTCAACGTGTTAATTAAAAACAATAAAATATCTAAATTTTGCCAATTCTAAATGTTCAGTGTGGAAGAGTTCTTATCTTCATTTTATGTAGGTCTATGTCATTTGTTTATTGTTGTTTTTTGCAATATGTAAATTTGTATATGTTCATGTAATTAATAAATTTATCTATTTTTTGTTTTTTCAAATCTCCAAGATATTCAAAAAAGGGTTGAAATTTACGACTTTGGCATATTTCCTTGGAATTTATCATAAAAACAATGAAAGTAAGTCATATCAATACATAAAATAAATAATTTATTTTATTTTCTTTTTTAACTAAGGAAATAGCGATTAGTGCTTTTTGTTATCTTTAGTGACATTCTTATCACTGAATAAATATATGAATAATTTTAAAATTTTCAGTGATAATTAAAAAAATAAATCAAAAACAAAAATGACCTAGATACTTTGTAGTTTTAATCCTAGGGATCGAAAAGGCGTTCGAAAAGTCGATTTTGGAATCGACTTGATATTTTTCGATTCTCGGAATCGATTAATCATTTCTGAAAGTCGACTTTCCGACTTTCATGTCGACTTTTTAAAAACTCTATAACTCGTGTTTAGGAGATACTCAGTGTATTGTTTTCAATATAATATTCTATCCTGAAATTGCACGTGATATGGCACCGAAAATTAAAATAAAATATGCAAGTTAAGTATCCAAATACCACATTTTCACTACCGATCTTGGGAAGCGTGTTGATTGGTGTGGTATGTGTAGGTTTTAAAAAGAAAGATTAAAGTCAATCAATGAAAACGTTACTAACTACATTCCCATCAAGGGCGGATACAAGGGGGGGGTAAAGGGGTAATTACCCCCCCCCCCCCCCCCGAGATTCGAAAAAAATACCTTTTTTTCGCAAAAAAATTTATTTTTAATGTAAAATTTTTAAAATTAATACTTAAAAATTTGATGTGTATTTATATTCTGGCAAACAAGTACAGAATGCGCTTTTAAATTACCGAAATTAAAAAAAATAGTGTGCTGTGCGACGAGTCACACCAGATTGCCCCCGGGGGGCCCCCGAGAAACACCTCTGGATCCGCCCTTGATTCCCATTGTACTAAGTATTGTAAGAAAAAGTCGTCCAGTGAGAATCGATTCTAATCGACTTGAAAGAGTTCCAACTCGATTCTAAAAGTCGATTATTTTCAGTAAAAGATCGATTCTTGACTAAAGTCAGAGTCAACTTTTCCATCCCTAACCAACCCTCGGTATTTCTTAAAATGTAATAAATTTTTTCTAGATGTTTAATCAAGTAAAATATATTCCTCTGACAGATTAATGAAGTAAAATCATTTGAATAAGGATGAAGAAGACAAGTGGTTGTAGGGGCACCGGTGTGGGTCCAGCTCAACTTCTGAGTAATAATATCAGAAGGCCATGAATTAGTTTGCAATTTAATAACATCGGAGGGTTGGCTTTATTGGTCAGAGACCAACAAGAAAATCGGTTGACCAGACATGGGAAGTTCTGGGGCCACTAAATACCACCACCTATCTGCTCTGTATGTTTAACTTAAACCTCTCTCTCTCTCGGCTAGTTTATCAAAACAACCACAACAACTAGAGTTGTTCTTGAACATTTAAATTAACTAATTTCCTCTAATTAAAAGCATTTTCATAAATAACCGTTAAACTAGAAAAAATAACGTTTATGAGAGTTATATTCACATGCAAGCTGGATCAATATTACATAAACCATACAAGTGAGAGCGTTTTAAGTAACATTTATAAAAAATTAAGTTCGAAACTAAATGATAAACTCAGAACCAAAAGAGTTTTAATGAAAAAACCGCTGAATAGTTCTGGAGAGTTAAAATAAAATACGAAAATCAAAAAAAAATTCTATTTGTTTCTAAATAAAAGTCTTTAGGATATGATTATATATTATACGCCCCTGCAAATGCATAATTATTACACAAAATAATAATTTAAAAAAAATTAACGTTTCAAAAATATTATTTGGGAACAAAGAGAGTCCTAAAAAGGCAAAAACCAAAAATAGAAGCTAAGCTTATTAATAGAAGCCTATGGGCATCTTAACGAAAAAATTAAAAAAAACTTCTTCCGTGGCATTTGGGACACTTTTCACTACCCTCAGTAAAAAAATGATATTTTATATTATCAATCCAATAGGCCTATATTAGTAAAATTAAAAAAAAAAATGCATTTAAGAAATCCTTATAAAAAGGAAAACGCATCAAATACTATAAAAATAAGATTTTTATTCTATTAATAAATATTAAATGACACGCTTTTGAGTATTCTTACCTGCAGCATAGCCTTGGAGCATTTCGACTTCTTTCTCGTAATCTGGCCTACAGAAGAGTTGGCCTTGTTTGATGACGCATTGGTCACCTTTCTGAAGGCGAGTACCACAAACAACACAAACAAAACAACGTAGATGAAAGACGGTAGCATCGAGAGCTCGCATCACCAACTCTTCAGGTCCAACTCTTTCAGCACAACCCATGCATTTTTTCACAAAAAGTCTGAAAATTAAAAAAAATGAGAGTTTATTAATATTTTAATGGTTTAACTTGTTCTGTACGAAATAATAATGCATGAGGGGAGGAAGAGGGAATTAAAAAATATTCCCTTACTCCCAGCTGAAGACCAAAAACCAAAAGTAAATAGGCCTACTGTAAGTTATTATAAGAAATGATTGATCGAAGATAGTTTAGAATTTTATATATCTTTTCAGATTATGAGGCAATCTTATTGTTTTATTATAAAAAAATTAAATTATATTTTTATTACTAATTAATTTAAGTAAATACCAGCCCTCGAGGCTTGGTGTCGGGGTTAGCGTGCTAACCTCGTATACCAAAAGTCGCGGGTTCGGGCCTCAGGCAGTCCGATGATTTTATTTAAGCCATTTGGATACCAAATGTATATTAATCAATATCGGATATCGTAAATGTCTTATATGGCCTGAGTTGCCGAAAAGACAGTGTGAATGCGTGTGTGAGTGTAAGTGAGAAAAAAAGCGTGAGTGTTAAAAAAAAGTAAATACCAAAGAAGTCTAAATGGCTTAGGATAATAAAGAATTAAAATTAAAAAAAGTCCTAGACTTCAGGCTCAGAGGTAGAACATTGGCTTCTGATACCAAAGGTAAAGGGTTCACATCCCGTACCAGGAAAAAATTTATTTCAATTGAAATGGATACTAATCAATTGAAATGAATAGGGACGGGGTCTAAATGGCCTCCAATGCTGGAAAAGACTTTAAAACGAATTAAAAAATAAAAAAATTCACTGGATTAGGCCTACTGTAATTAAAATTCAAGTTCTGATAAGGGAATGTATTCATTTGTTAATGGGTTCAAAAAATACAACTATCACTGGTAAGAAAGGATGATTTGGAGTTTTTTTATTTTTTTTTATTTAGTCGAAATAAAAGTAATCAAATGAGTATGAATTATTGATTGTGTAAATCAAGTCTTGAAAAATTAAAATAAAAGAAGAATAAATAAAGATTATTCATACGATACGCCAAAAGACACTACCTATACGGGTAGTACATCTTCAGTCGTACGTTAAAATAGTGTGCCAAAAAACAAAAACCCCTTTCATAGACGAATTTTCAAGTCATTTTAAATACCTTTTTTATTCTTTTTAGGCTTTTATTTTTCATTCGAAGAGAATCTGCGAGGGGGGGGTGTTATGAACCCGAAGTTGACCCTTCAACATTACATGCAACTAGTTAATAATTTCATTATATTAAGGGGCGGTACTTAATACTGTATAATGATATTATTAACTCGTTCTGAAGCGAGTACTATCGCAGGAGGATTGTTTGAATAAAGCTAACTCCAATATTTTTTTTTGTAAACAAATAAATTGAAGTGGAAAAGCTTCAAGATTTTCAGCAGCTTAATATATCCGTACTAGACTGACATTTCGGTCCCTTGTCTATGCCATCTTCAGAGCCGGTTATATATAAAACGAAGGAAATATTTTCTAACGTCAATCTTGTACAGCTATAATATTGTAAAATATATTTTTTTTTTTTTTTAACACACTTTTTTTCCAATTCACACACACATACACACAATCTTCTCGGCAACTCAGGCCATATAAGACTAAACGATACTTATTATTTGTTAATATATCTAACTATTTGGTATTCAAATGGCTTAAATAAAATCATCGGACTGCGTGGGATCCAAACCCTCGGTATAGAAGGCAGGCGCGCTACCAACTACGCCAAGCCCGAGGGCTAAAATAAATTTGTCCATTAAAAATCTCAAGTTTTTTTTGGCTCCACCTCATATATTCTTCCAGTTCCAAAAACACACTATACAAATAAACAAATAAGGTTTTTAAAATAGGGGGGGGGGGCAGTTGGAAATGTTGACTTTTTTTGTTTATTAGTTGTGGGTGTATTGCCTCATTGAAGCTCAAGGCTTGCGCCACTTCAAAAGTTATAAAATGTATTGTAAAAAAAAAAGAGTATAATATTAAAAAGATATTTCAAATATTTTATTATCAAATCTCGATAATTTCCTATATAGAGAGAAAGGGAAGAGGAAAAACCTCTTCTAACTCTTTTCCAGATGAATTCCTGATGATGAATGAATATTTTCATATGGAGAGAGAGAGAAGAGGGAGGCTTTTTATTTCAAGGGAGGAAACAACAAATATTTAAATATATAAATACAAAAAAAAAAAGAAGAAATTTCACAAATATGCAGAAATCAATACTTAAACCAAAAGAATATGAAGAATAAAATTCAAGACTCTTTAATTAATTAGACCTTAAATAACTTAAATTGTTTTTATTATTTGTCTATAGGCCTATCAAAAATAATTATTTCATTGATTCGGTTTTTAAAACCAGTAAGATATTCAAATTGAATTGGAAACCAACCAATCAGTTGAAATAAATAGGGAAGGGGTCTAAAATGACGTTCGATGCCGAAAAAGACGTAAAACAAATAAAAATATATAAACAATTCAAAAAAACATTAATTATTTATTTAAAATCTTTTTTCGGCACTGCGACCGGGTACTGAGAATACCTAGGAGTTATGCCGGTCGAAATATTTACAAAACATAATTATGTGAGAACGGCTGCGTCCTACCCAGACATACTGTATATTTTCTGTGGATCTTATTTTTAATCTAACTGAAGGGTAAAAGCTACTTTTAAGAAAACTAAGCATTTTGGTTGCCTAAGCTCAAAATTCCACTTTCGAGCAGAACAGGCATTTGTGGCGCCCACTGTACCATGTCAAAAAACGTTTAAAAACTATTTTGATAAAAAATTTTGTATGGTTATGAAAGCGGATTGATAGTTTAATAAATAAAAATCTGGTGCTGGCACCTTTCTCTTCGGTAATCGAAAGTTGTGTACTGTGTGTCCCAGATTTTTGTGTCGCATGTATTTAGTTTCGACAGTAGGGTACAATTGAATTCAAGATGTAAAATTTATAAGTATGGGAAAATATTTATATTTTGATACCATGGCAACCATTTCTCCTATCTTTTCTATGGAGTACAAGAGTAAAGTGGTCTTCAGAAGATTTCAATCACAAAATGAGAATATACATTTTATAGAGAATCTAAAAAATAATTGATTTTTGAATTTAAAAAAAAATCGTTGGAGCAAATTTTGAGAAAATCGAAAAAAACTGAAAAAGTGAATCAGTAAAGTGCTAGTACTTTTGGTCGATTTTGTTCAAAAGCTTCGTGTCACGTCCCATGGGGGTGTCTAACTTAAATATAAAATTTCAACCTCCTAGCTCTTTTCGTTCTTGAGATATTTTGTTCACAGACACACACACAGACAGACACACAGACACACACACACAGACAGACCATGTCGCGAAAACCACTTTTTTGGATTCAGGGGACCTCAAAACGTGAAGATCCATCAAAATCTCGACATCGAATTTTTGACATGAATCCAATACTCTCTCTCTATATATATTAAATATATAGAGGTAGAGAAATAAAAATTTAGTGAATGCAAAAGATTTTGTTTAAAACTTATCTTACATGTAAAATTATTACACTGTATTTATTGAAATGGCTACCAATCAAATGAAATAAATAAAGGCTTCAGATGCTGATCAAATTTGATTGTGGCTTACTTCCACATTTAGGGAATTTTATTGGCCATTTAAAGATTTTCGTTTGGACATAACTGATTTAGAGTCATTTATTTCAATTGAATGGTAACCAATTGATTAATTTTGCTTTGAACGGAAAGAGAAGCCTTGAGTTTTAGATCATACTTTAAAATATCTTGAATTAAATTCGCAAAAGGCCCTATTAGCAAAATAATAATCTAATGTTAAAGGGGAACGGGAGCGAAGTGGTTACGCATGTTTTTCCCGATAAGATGGCGTAGTGTGACATAAAAAGTATGCCCAAAACAATATTCAAAAATTTGCCAAGAGATGTCAAAATGGTAGCTAATAATATTTAATGCATTTGGTTGATTTTCATTGATCTTTTAACAATAAATACTTTATAAATGTTATTATATATTATGTATCTTTTATAAAAGCATAAAAATATATAAATATAGGCCAGATATAGGCTAATACTATATCATCTGTTAGACTAGCCTGCCATCTATTGCAAGAATGCTGAACTAATTTGACAGTTGGTTTTTAAATAAATCATCTAAGCTTATTTTAAAAATTTCTTAATTAATATGTGATTAATAATAACAATAAATTCATTTTTAAATTTAAAAAAAATTAAAGATTATTGGGACTGATTGTTTTTTTGTATTTGCTTGATAACAAAAAAAAATTAATTAGGATAATTTTTTAATAAGTCATTAAAAAAATTATAGCTCGATAATCCCAATTATCTCTTAAGAATTTGATTCAGTTAAAAAAAAACCGCATTGAAAAATTCCTTATAATAGTCTATTTTTTTTTTTTTTTTTTTTTTTAAGTACGTTTAGACGTCGCTCCTGAACCCCCTTAACATTTTTGACTCACATTATATAAGTATATCTCATCTAAACCTTTTATACTTTTAAATAATAAAATTGAAAAATAAATACGTCAGTACATATAGATAATCAGGTAGTATTTTTTTCTCTAATCGTTTCCTTAACATTAGTGCAGTCACCAATAAATTATCTCCCGCTAGGTAACGCAGACGGTCAAATGCCATGACGTTATTTACAAGTTGTCCCTCTAAATTTATAGATATTGTTGGTAATTAGAAAAAAAAACTTTTTATCTATATGCACTGACGTATTTAGAATGTTTATTTTTCACTATTATTATTCAAAAGTATGAGCAGAGATGATTAGTTGCCTATCTTCATGCGATAAGGAAAATGGATGGATAAAATACGTTCAAGTACGTAAGTTATTTTTGTAGCATAATTATTTCTTTTCGTTTCTCGTCATAGTTCCTTGAAATAAAAAAGAGTTCTTTTTTTGACATATCATTATAAGGCCCTTTTCATTTTATTAAAGTTTTGCGCTGCTGTTTTATTGAAATTCGAATTTTGTTTAATGTATCACTTAAGAACAGAAAAATGGGGAGAGAAAATTAATGATCTAAAAAAAAAAAAATAAATATATCTTCGAGTCGAGACAGATTGATGAAAATTAAATTAGAAATAATTTGCATTTCTACCCACAAAATGAGAAACTAATGGCTAAGTTTGATTGCTTGGGAATCATCATCATCATCATCATCATCTTTGCTTTAGAAAACGCGTTTTTAATAATAAGAAATTATTATAAGATTCCCAAGTTTGGTTGGTTTATCCTATTCCTCGTCCTTTCTAAACCACAAAGCAAAGTAATTAAACTGCAATCTCTTTTGGCGTTTTAATGTAATGTAATGCAAGGGCAGCTATAGGGCATCTGTTGACCTTTTGCCGGCCGCGGAAAAACAAAAGCGCCCGGATTACAATGTTACACGATTGAGCCTTTAAATATTCATAGTGAATCTGAAATGCACGCTGCTGCTGTGCAGGATGGAAGCACAGCACAAGGGGTTTGGGATGGCAAGCAGGGTGCGTATATCAAAACATCAAAGAGGGTGGTTCGTGTTGCTGCTACGTTTGTGTATGTGTGTGTATATGTGTGCCATCCCCCTTCCTATTCAATAAAATAAACCACGGCCACACTCTGCTCCAAAAGCCACCCTAGGCCACGTAACATATTGCTGTCCTCAGAAGCCGTGTATTCTGCTACTGGGTAATGCTATATATATATATATATATATATATAGAGGGAAAAGAGAACAATATGTTGCAGCCTCCCCTGCTGCTAGCCCACACCTGTGACGTCAGAAGGGATATGATGTCCAAGATCCGAGGGAATGAGTGAACGTCATATGCTATTTTCAGAGGGTGTGAGTCAACTTTTTTTTTCTACGATCATCGAACAAAATCGGACACGGCTTTGTCACGGATGGAAAAAATTATTTCCCCCCTTCCACCCCCTTTCTCTTTAAGAAACACGTGCACTATAATGTATTAATATATACACTCAGCCTGTCGGTATTTATATCCATTTATTAACCATTAGACGTAATGGTGACGTTAAAAAAAACGACGTCTCATGTAAAAGGCATGAGGCAACCGTCTCTCTCTCCCCGATAAACATTGTCGGCGCCTCTCTCTTAATGAGTGCCCTAAATAAATGAACGGGAACGTGAAGTAAGTAAGGTTACAACAACGTCGTCGGAAACAGAATGCAAATTACCACCCCAAGAAAAAAAAAGGGGGGTCGGGCGTAAACTCGTTTTTCATAACGAAATTATACAAGTTTTAAAATTCAGAGGAGGGCAGACAGACCATCAGTGAAAATCAGCTTAGGAATAAAACATTGCTGTAAATTTGTCTCAAGAAAAGAAAAGAAAAAAAAAACATTTTAAATTATTACCAGATTAAATTTCATGTCGAAATAAAAGAGGGATATTTTAGTGGTTAACCGAAACACGAAACAAAAATATATATATAAAAAGAAAGGACACAAAAAAAAGGGGGAACTTGACCGGGAAATCTCGAGGATATTGATCGGCGACGCAACGAAGGAAGGCCGGGGCTTCAACTTTTTTGATCACACCAGATTTAGTTTCAATACTTTATCCTCAATATCTGCGACCACCGCATCCTCCTCCCTTCCTTTTCCCTTTGTTTGTCTCTGCTCTGGCTTTGGCTCGAGGTACAATGTTTACCTAACCAACGGACCGCGCGCAAAGCTTACCCGACTCACCCCGGTCAAAAGCGCTTCAGGGATTTTCGAGTGTTGACTCTAGGTTCCAATATTGGAACTCGACCAAGAGGGATATGGGTGGGGATGGAGAAAAGGAGAGAGAGTAGCCCTCAGGGTTGGTTGGTTGCAAAAGCATAGAGAAATGGCCACTAGCCGTCTTCTTAAGCAAGGACTTCCGGCCTCCCTTTTGTTGGTTGGCTACGCATGGTCAGAACCACCGACTCGATCTTTAGACTTTGATTGTGGTTGTGGTCTGATTGCCTCACTCTCTCTCTCTCTATCTCTCTCAAACGCTGCTTTGTACAGACAAAGAAATAGTTGTAACTTGAATACAACTTGGACTTTAATTTCCTAACCACCAAAAAAAATCCTATATTTCTTTTTTAATGATACTAGAAAGAGAAAGTTTCTATAAATGCAATAATCTAAATCTGGGTGGATTTATATAAATGTATTTTACAAGCGATTTATCACTGGCTATAATCTGATTATATTTTTTTCTCTCTCTCTTGTGCCCATTTAGCTAGCGAATCCGGGCGTCCGTAATAAAGTCAACAGACATTAAGTCGGGAGGGTCATAATTCACACTGGCAACTTCTCTGTTGCGTTTGTAAATGGTCCCCAGAGAGACAGAATCGCTCTCTTACTCTCACCGACCGCATAACCACTGATGCTATCTTATCAGAAAGGGAGGCGTAAGCCAATGAAATGACGGATAACGCGATAAGTGAATTCTCAAATCATAAAAAATCTGGTGTGACTGGCGCACAGCACACAACTTTCTCTTACCCTTCGGTAAGGAAAGTTGCGCACTGTGCTGGTCACACCAGATTTTTTGTGTCGAGATATATTTAGTTTCCGATAGCACCTTAGTTTCAAACTTGGATTTTAAATGTTGACTGCTTGAAATAAACTATGGTTATTTTTAAAATTTTAATCTCATATTTGGACATTTTATCACAATAGAGAATCGTAAATAAATACAAAATTTCATAAGAATTGGAAAAAAAATTTTAAATGCCTAAAAAGTTCTAAAGGGGACCCCCTTTTGAATCGAAATTAACATACAAATCCCTATAGGAAATTAACATTAGGCCTATGAGAGAAGGCGGAGAGACAGGCGATAATGTTTGCAAGTGAGAGAGAGAGAGATATATATGTTTTCTCCTAAGCAATTAAAGACACAAATAAATGGGAATTTAAATAATAATTGATTTTACTTTCTCTTACCTATGTATATATGTTAATATATATAGAGAGAGAAAGTATTGGATTCATGTCAAAAATTCGATGTCGAGATTTTGATGAATCTTCACGTTTTGAGGTCCCCTGAATCCAAAAAAGTGGTTTTCGCGACATGGTCTGTCTGTGTGTCTGTGTGGTGTGTCTGTGTGTGTGTCTGTGAACAAAATATCTCAAGAAGAGAAAGAGCTAGGAGGTTGAAATTTTATATTTAAGTTAGGCACCCCCTGGGACGGTAACATGAAGCTTTTGACCAAAATCGACCAAAGAGTACTAGTACTTTACTGATGCACTTTTTCAGTTTTTTTTCGATTTTCTCAAAATTTGCTCCAACGATTTTTTTTTTAAATTCAAAAATCAATTATTTTTTAGATTCTCTTTAAAATGTATATTCTCATTTTGTGATTGAAATCTTCTGAAGACCACTTTTACTCTTGTTCTCCATAGAAAGATAGGAGAAATGGTTGCCATGGTAACAAAATATAAATATTTTCTCATACTTATAAATTTTACATCTTGAAAATCGAATGTACCGTACTGTCGGAAACTAAATACATGTCGACACAAAAAATCTGGTGTGACAAGCACAGTACACAACATTCGATTACCGAAGGTAAGAGAAAGTTGTGTGCTGTGCGCCAGTCACACCAGATTTTTTAATCTAATAAAAAGAAAAAGATTTAAATTCCGTTACCATGGCAACCATTTCTATCTTTCCTATGAAGAACAAGAGTAAAGTGGTCTTCAGAAGATTTCAACGGCAAAATGAGAATATACATTTTAAAGAGCATCTAAAAAATAATTGATTTTTGAATTTTAAAAAAAATCCTTGGAGGGAATTTTGAGAAAATCGAAAAAAACTGAAAAAGTACATCAGTAAAGTACTAGTACTTTTTGGCCGATTTTGTTCAAAAGTTTATTTTGAGCGTGTGGGAAGGTACCTAAGTTAAATATAAAATTTCAATCCGGTAGCTCAATTCCTTCATGCTAAAAATCTGTCCACATACAGACACACGCCACACACACACACACACACACACACACAACACACACACACACAGACCAATTTGCGGGACCCACTTTTTTGGACTCAGGGGACCTCAAAACATGTATATCCATCAAAATCTCGACATCGAATTTTTGACATGATCGCAATACTTTCTCTCCTATATATTTCATATATAGGCTAAGAGAAAGTAAAAATTGACTTCATAGTTCATTTTTATATTATGTTTTGAATATTTTTCTTGCTGAATTTCTTTTCTGGTGGAATTTATAGTAAGTTAATTAAATATTTTTCTGAGGCCATTTAGACTCCATATAGTTCTTTAAATTAATTGGTAGCCATGTATTGGATAATTCTAAAGGGAGGAATTCTATTTTATTAGGATATCATAATATAATAAATAACGCTAAGCGCGATAGTACCACGAATAGAGGAACAAGCCTTAAGAATCGAGACATCGGTATGAATTTTCTAAAATATATATTGTATGATATAATGTAATAAGTCTTCAGCTTCCAATACTAGAACGGGGGGGGGGGGGGGGCTTAGCAAATCACTGTAGAAAAATTCTTTTAAAAATATTTGTTTTTATATCGTATATGAAAATATATTTTTTTCTCAGTGACTTGCTCATCGAAAAGTTATTCTCACCATTTATAGAATCGCTTTGCAAATTTTATTTTATAATTTTCAAGTACGATCTATAGTTATTTCTTTAGCTTGAGGCACTGAAGATGGAAGCGTTATGCAATCCGAAATATTTGCTAAATAAATTATAAATATTTTACTATACTTGGTGGAAAAAGAAAGTTACGAGATACATGGTAGGGGTTTTGCAGAATAGAAGAAAAAAGACCACACTTTTTACTGAACGCACACCAATCGAGCAAAAACGTTTTCGATCATTTTGCAAAACGTTTTGTTCGAAAACTTTTTTGCTCGATCGGTGTACGTTCAGCCTTACCATATATATGAAATATATATAGAGAAAGTATTGGGCAATCATGTCAAAAATTCTATGTTGAGATTTTTTTTTCTTCTTTTATGCAAAATATCTACCGTGAATCTCTTAACTTCCCTTTCCCACAAAGTATTGAAGACTACTTGAACTGTTTCAGAAAAAAAAATTATTTTACTGTGGAAAGCAATCGTTGGTTGTACATTTCTCCATTATCCTTTAAAAATAGTATAATTTGCTGGTAGACAGACATTGATAGGTATAAAATACATAAAAATAGCAGGTACATAGCATTGCAAAGCAAATGGTCCCTGAAGGCGCATATATAATCAAAAATCAATAATTCGAATTTTTTTGATCAACAGATATCTATGTATTAAACAAATCATTAGCAGTTTTGGAACGAGATTTGAAATCTCAAAAGTATGTTGATATTTTAAAAAAACATTGGTTTCAATCCCCGCACCGCGGGAATAATAAGGGCGAGGATAGAAGAAGGTTTCAATAAAATTCATTAAATAGATTAATTGTTACCTTTCATAATCGAGTCGGCAATAGAGTTTGGTGTCTCTAATGAAGCAGGAATGTTCAAGACGAGCACCACAGACGCAACATTGCAGACATTGTTCGTGATAAGAGCTATCAGCCACTTGCATGATGTATCGGTCGCAGATGGGGCGACCACAGGAGCCGCAGCAGACCGCTGTAGCCTCCGCCATCGACTATACACACAAACATTGCCACCGTCACCTGAGGGCTCTACACCTCACTTCTCTTGCGGTCCACCCTTCTCCAACCCACATCTCATATTCCTTAACCAATATATTAGGCGAAATCTAGCCACTAATCACACTCCTATTCTTGTATGGAATATTTCAATTTCCATAATTAGAAGTATTTTCATTATTTTTTTTAGACCCTTAGGGTGTGTTTCAACCTTTTTTTTTACATGAATTTGCAAGGCAAGTAGCCAAGATTTTTTCAGGGATGGGGTTATTATAATTTTGTTCAATGTCATTCATTTAAAGGGTGAACAACGTTGTGGTTACGTCTCACTAATTAACAGAGTTCAAATTATACACCTACGATATAATATGAAAAATCTTTTATAATTTTGAAATGAAGCCATTTCGGGGGAGAGAGGCAGGGGCTGAAGCCCTGCTGGCTACGAACACACAATTTGATACAATCAAGAGTTGTATCAAGTAGTTGTTTATATTAATTTGAATCACATATATTTAACATTGGTACAGACCAAATGCTCTTTGAGCGAGGCCATAGGGGTGGGATAAGAAGAAAAAGAGGTGTGGTTTCAGATCCCAAGCGATCCGATTAAAATCATTTGGATACTAAATGATATTAGGCTCTCGGGCTTGGTGTAGTTGGTAGCGCGCCTGCTTTGATTAACAAGGGTAGCGGATTCGGACCCCAGGTAGTCCGATGATTTTATTTAAGCCATTTGGATACCAAATGGACCCTAAATACATATGTATATATTCAAATAACGGTTATCGTCAAGAGCCTTATATAGCCTGAGTTGCCGAAAAGACTGTGTGAATGAGAAAAAAGTGTGTTAAAAAAAAAAAAAAAATTATAATATATCGGTGGAAGACTAAATTGTATCGACACAAAAATCTGATGTGACAAGCACAGAACACAACTTTCGATTACCGAAGGAAAGACAAATGTGTGTGTGAGTGTGAGTGTGGATAAGAAAAATGTGAGTTAAAAAAAAAAAAAAAAAAATTATTATTAGGGCATTGAGAAATCAAACGAGAGCTGTAGTGGAGCTGATGTATATTTTTGAAAAAATCTGGTGTGACTGGCGCACAGCACACAACTTTCTCTTATGTCGACATCGAATTTTTGACATGAATCCAATACTTTCTCTCTATATATTACATATATACATAAATAAGAGAAAGTAAAAAGTTTTATATCTGATGAGCGGAATTTTTGCCCAATCAAACACAAACTCATTTTGCAAATTTTATCTTAAACGATATATTGACTGGCTTACTTATAGTCTATGTGAGCATTGTTTGAAAAAAAATTCCTTCTCTTTTCAAACAAAGCTCTACCTAGTTAATAAATTATTATGCCTGGGTCTTGGTATTGTTAATAAATAAATTTATTATTAAATCGTTTATGGTCTATATGAAATATGTATGAAGGAAAATAGAATAGAAAAAATATTTCGTTCACAACCCATCTCATGCGACAAAAATTGATTTCAAATGAATTGGCTACCAACCAATTGAATTAAATAGAGTCGGGGTCTAAATGGCCTCCGATGCCGAAAATGACCTTAAATTAAAAAAATTTAAATTTTATTGTCAATCATTTCTTTATTTGTAGAGAATTTATCATCAGTGATTGGTATTTTTCCATTAGATATTAGCAATTTGAAATTTTTTGACTTGTAGACTTCATTTTATTTGAACAATAAACATTCTTTCATTTTATTTATCGATGGTTTCTTGGGATGTATTAGGAAATATACGAGTTAAAGTCAGTTCCAGTTTACCGGTTTCATTTTCCACCGGTGTCAAAACACTGTTAAGGACATAATGATTTTTTTTAATATCCAAAAAATAAATTTTTAATTGATAATTTGATAAGGATATTTTGTTTTTTCTATGTTATATGTAATATATATAGAGAGAAAGTATTGGTTATGTCAAAAATTCGATGTCGAGATTTTGATGGATCTCCGTTTTGAGGTCCTGAATAAAAAGTGGTTTCGGCATGGTTGTCGTGTGTGTGTGGGTGGGGTGTGTGTGTGTGGGTGGGTGTGTGTGTGTTAATTTTAAGATGAAGGAATTGAGCTAGGAGGTGAAATTTTATATTTAAGTTAAACATCCCCGGGACCGGAAAAATAAGCTTTAATGAAAATCGGCCAAAGAGTACTAGTACTTTACTGATGTACTTTTCAGTTTTTTCGATTTTCTCAAAATTCGCTCTAACGATTTTGATTAAAATTCAAAAATCAATTATTTTTAGATGCTCTTTCAAATGTATATTCTCGTTTTGCCCTCAAAATTGTTTGAACACACTTTACTCTTGTGCTTCATAGGAAAGATAGGAGAAATGGTTGCCATGGTAACAAAATATAAATATTTTCCCATACTTATAAATTTTACATCTGAATTCAAATATTCCCTATGCGGGAACTAAATACATGTCGACACAAAAAATCTGGTGTGACAGCACAGTAAACTTTCGATTACCGAAGGAGAGAAAGTTGTGGAAATTTTTTGAAAAGACTTAATAAATATTCGTTCCTAAACCTCATAGAATGAGGATCCGTCACTAAATTAAAGCTATTAAAACATAACATAGGTGGAAGTCATATAGAAAGAAGTGTGGATCCACTTGAGGGAACCATTAGCAAGGCGCAAAGGGCTTAAAAGGGCCCCAAGGTGGTTGGTTAGCTTGTGCCCGTGAATGGACATTGCCGATTATATGACTGTCGATAAATCTTCAAAGGGTTTTGTGTTCTAATAACCCTATAACATTAATCCACCCCACTAATAAAAGCATAAGTTTAAAACTAGAGTCACTCACTAAATAGCTCCTGCTGCTCTATGTATATATGTGTGGCATGAAATTGCATTTTGAAAAGTCCAAGGGGGTAACTTGAAAACCCGGCTGCCCTCAGCTATAACACGTTCTATACTAGGTTTGACGTGACGTTAAATTCCTAGCTGGAGTTAAGATTAATGAACACAGGAAGGGTTCAGCCATCAGCTGACTTTGATTCTATTAGACCACCCTCTCTCTCGCTGTTTTGACCCTTAACCAAAACCAAAAGGACCGATGATAGCCTGCTGCCTTTCGCCTCTCTCTCTCTTTCTCTCTTTCATTGTAACTTGTACTAACGACAAGTGCGCTTTTCAATTTCGACCTACCCTCTGCTGACCAGCTGCTTGTTATTAAGTTTTTTAAATTTTAAAATCATAGAATTAAAAAATATATATATATTCGTTTTTATTTTAATATTGAAGGTGTTTAATCTAATGAATTTCATTCAACTAATCTAAAAAGAAAGGAACTTATATTAATATTTCACTATTTAAGTTGAAATTTCATAAGAGAAATCGCATAAGCACTTCAAAATGTGAGTTAAAAAGAAACTCTGGTGTTTACAGCACACACATTTCTCTTACTTTCAGTAATTGAAAGTTGTGTTATGTGTTTGTCAAACCATATTTTTTGTATCGATATTCCAGCAGTGTGAAGATCTTTTTGGGCATTAGAGGTCATTTAGACTTGACGTTAAATTCCTAACTGTATTTAAGATTAATGATAGACTCCGTCCCAACTCGTGATTTTATCATAAAGTCGTATTATTACAAAATCTGGTGTGACTGGCGCACAGCACAACAACTTTTCTTACCTTCGGTAATCGAAAGTTGTGTACTGTGCTTGTCACACCAGATTTTTGTGTCGACATGTATTGTTTCGACAGTAGGGACAATTGAATAAGATGAATAAACGAAAGTTGTGTACTGTGCTTGTCACACCAGATTTTTTGTGTCGACATGTATTTAGTTCCCGGCAGTAGGAACATTTGAATTCAGATGTAAAATTTATAAGTATGGGAAAATATTTATATTTTGTAACCATGGCAACCATTTCTCCTATCTTTCCTATGAAGACAAGAGTAAAGTGGTCTTCAAACAGATTTCGAGGGCAAAACGAGAATATACATTTTAAAGAGCATCTAAAAAATAATTGATTTTTGAATTTTAATAAAAATCGTTGGAGCAAATTTTGAGAAAATCGAAAAAAACTGAAAAAGTACATCAGTAAAGTACTAGTACTCTTTGGCCGATTTTGATTAAAAGCTTATTTTTCCGGTCCCGGGGGGTGTTTAACTTAAATATAAAATTTCAACCTCGTAGCTCAATTCCTTCATGCTTAAAATTGAACACACACACACCCACCCACCCACCCACCCACCCACCCACACACACACAGACAGACCATGTCGCGAAAACCACTTTTTGGATTCAGGGGACCTCAAAACGTGAAGATCCATCAAAATCTCGACATCGAATTTTTGACATGAATCCAATACTTTCTCTCTTATATATATTACATATATACATAGGTAAGAGAAAGTAAAAAGCATAAAAATATATAAATATAGGCAAGATATAGACTAATATGGGATCTGATAATACTGGCTATTAGACTAGCCTGCCATCTTTTGCAAGAGTGCTGAACTATTTGACAGTTAATTTTTAAATAAATCATCTAAACTTACTTTAAATTTTGCTTAATTAATATGTGATTAATAATAATAATAATAAATTCATTTTTTAATTTAAAAAAAAAATTTAAATTATTGTAACAGTTTGTTTTTCTGTATTTGCTTGATTACAAAAAATTAATTTCCATAATTTTTTAATAAGTCATTAAAAAATTTATAACTTTCTGTTACAATAATCCCTTATGAATTTAATTCATTAAAAAAAAAAAAACCCTTGAAAAATTCCTTATAAAAGTCTAGTTTTTTAAAGTACGTTTAGACGCCGCTCCTACACCCCCTTAACACATTATTGCCATACGGCAACCAGCCATAAAAGTATTTAAAATCGAAGTTTTTACACTCAAAAGCAAAACCTAGGACAAAAAAATTATTTCTGATTAATATGGAATATAAGACCTCAAATAATTAATTTTTTTTAATTTATATAAGATCTTTTTCGGGATTTAACCATTTTTATCAATTGATTGGAATCTAATTGAATTTCTAGTCTAGGACGGGATGGTAACTCTTGGCACCAGAAGCTAATGCTCTAAATTCAAATGAAATTATAAATAAACAAATAATGAGATATTTATTCATTCACTATACTGTAAATATGTTATTATCAGTTAGAGGGAATTCACATGTAAATACTGTAGTAGGCCTCAGCATGATAAGGATCGAAAACGGAGCTTCTTTATTCGCTCTTGTCTACTTGGCACAAGTTTGTACGTAGGCCCTTTGATGGTCCTACTTTGTAATCCTTTCCTACCCCCAGCCCGACCGATGTGGCTCGCAATCATAGGGACTCAGCAGCCGCCTCGATTACGTTACGACCCATTTGCATATTCCGATCGGAGCGTCTCCGATAATCCCTAGCAAACAGCCCTTCCGACTTGGTTGCCTCTTCTCTTCTCTCTCCTTCGCCTTTGCTGCCATATGATACCTCCTTCCTTTCTTTACCCTTAACCAACGAGCTGATTTCAAAGGTTTTCTCTTCTTCTTTTTCTTATCTTTTGTAACATTTTACAAGTAAAATACATAAACTAATAGTAATTTACGAGGGAAACAAAAAATTAAGAAAGTGCTTTAAATAAATGCTAAGATTTTAGAAAGAAGAAAGAAAGGCCAAAGGAGCCTAATTGGTGTCGGGTCAAGCCAAATGAAAATCTTAAACTCACAGCAGATCTATTCTCTAAAAAACAGACGTTAAAATTTAACAACATAAATAGGGTGTTAAAAAGTCCTTACTTTTTAAGTTAAAGACGCCATTTTGATGCATTAAATACGGCAGTAAAATATTCAAAGCACTCCCTAAGAATGATATTAATTTTTAACATTATTGACTAAATGTTATCGGTTTGGCGTTAAAGTTTTTGCTTACAGAAATCTGAGGCAAGGAGGTGTTAAAATGAATTAAAGGTGATTTCAGATTTTTTTTTAAATTTATTTAAGGTCTTTTTCGGCAACGGAAGCCATTTAGACCCCGACTATATTTATGATAACAACTGCACCAAGGCCCGAGGGCATTTCAGATGTTAAAAGATAACGTTTTTGCTTAGAGAAGCCTGAATAGGTGCTTAGTTTATACACTGGTGGAAACCACGGGAGAACGTGGGTTCGGTTACCTCCACAGCCTCATTTTTCTATTTACGAGTTTAAGGTATAAGATCTATTTTGTTAATCAACTCAAACAATGTTGAAGGCAAGGCCGTATTTTCTGGGCAAAGTAGGCTGCAGCCTAGAGCGGCAAAATATTTTCAGAGGCGGCAGTTTGCCAATTTATTCAAGAATTAAAATGAAGTATTTCAAAGAATAAGAACAAAGATGAAAACACCAATGAACACTATTATGTTGCTGGTAATTTGCCTATTTTAAGAACATCGCTATGAGAATGGCAAGCATTTATACAGAGGCAAAAATATAGACGACATCCACCACCAAAACTATTTGCTGCACTGATGATGGGTGGCGTACTGCAACCCGAAATATTTGCAAATAAATAGTGTATATGGTGGAAAAAGAGACGCTGGTTTCCTTCTCCTACTTATTAATTTCAACTTCCAGCCCAAACTATCAACGAATACTATTATGTTTTGTTGTATAAAACAAATGTAATAAGAAAAGATGAACGATAGGGGGGGGGGGGGACGGCAAATGGACTCTTAAATCCATCCGGCCCTGGTTGAACCTCGGGATCGGTAATATCAATGACTGTGGAATAATGAAATACAGTATTTAAACAATAAACTTGTATAAATAAACTTTAAAAAGCGTATAACTAAAATGAAATAAACAACATTCAAGAAATTGATGGGCTAATACACTAAAATAAAATGAGGAGCAAAGAGATTGGAAATCGTCAGATATAATATAAACGTAAATTTTGTATTGTCTAATTGCGAGTCACCCGGTAGTATAAACCAAGCACGTAGCTTTAACCTTCTCCCTCCGTTTTTGGAATATGGGCCAGAATGGAAATAGCATGAAATTAATTTGAAATCGAAAAATAATAGTATAATTGAAATAATGCCCGAATAATGACGGCGGTTAATTCTTCTGCCAAAGAACAGAAACAAGACCTCCCCCCTCCACTCCCCATTCCACCGCCTCACAAAAGCAAAAGCAATTCACTCAGTGAGATATTCATTGCCGATGTGAAAAAACATGCAAAAAATAAACATTATTTTTTTTTGTTCATCATCTTTTTGCAATTCGACGCATCAGTTACAAACATCTAGGAAAAATATAAAAGTATATAGATTCTTTTTTTTTTCAATCTCTAACCAAACAATCAATTTCTAATTTTTTTTTTTATTATCTCTAAACTTCCCCTAAAATATCTTGAAAATGGAATTATTTGATCGTTACAAATGTTGGGACAAAAATATGACTTCTTCATGCTAAAATCTAGGTTCTTTTTTGGAATAAAATAGATTTTATCCGGAAAACGTATGTATGTATGTATGTATGTCTATGTCCTATAGAAATCCACAATTTTAAATGAATCTATTTGAAATTAAGTACACATATAGTACATGGACCAGGGAGTGACGTAGTAATAATCTGAATCTCTTAAATACTTTGGAAAAATAATTTACGACTGACCGAAGGCGGGCTTTACGACTAGTAATTCACAAAAATTTCATTGCTTGAGACTGGAAGCGAACTTAGCAAATGGGGAGACTCACGCGGGCCACATCACATTTACAAATTGAACGAATTTATTGGTAATAATAATTATAAATGCTAATTTTGACGTAGAATATTGTCCTGTTTTAATTTTATTTTAGATAATCAGGGTCCAAAAAAATCTCTTCGCGGGCCGAATCTTTGACACCCCTGCACTACAGGTTATATTTGCTCTCTTGGGTTCTAACCCAAGAAATCTCTCCGTTAGATGATCCTTAAAACTTATTTCAAAAACAATTTTTTTAATTTTTTTAAACCTAAAGCTAGAAGATGAACGGTAGTCTCGGAAGAGAGGATAAAGGCAACATCCGAAAGAATGAAAGAATATTGGAGGAAGCGCAAAGAAGCATCCACGAAAAAAATAATAGTTATAACATACCCCAAAGCTGAGTGATTCGGGAAAGAAGAAATAAGATAAATAAAAACATTTGTTTTTAAAATTTTGCATTCTACTAAATTAGAACTTAAGTGTACGAGAAAGAGAACTCAAATCCGAATCAGGGATGTTGTTACAGCACTTGTTGAAAAATAATATACTCATTTATGAAAAATTTGAAAAATAATAATCACTTATTTAAAAATTTTTCAACATTTAAAAAAAGTAAAAATAAAAAAGTACATCAGGCACTTGTGGAGCCCACTGTACAATAAGATCGTTTTTCAAATATTATTTTATTTATGAAACATTATTATTATTATTTAAAAAAATGGTACAAATTTATGCATCAGGTATTTGAATATTAAATAAATTAAATAAATTGTACATGGCGTCGAATGACGTCACTACTAGTCTTGCCGGAAATTTCTAAGGAAATAATAAGGTGCATATATTAACTATTACTAGCAATGAAAATATCATAATATCGAATGAACACTGACATAGAATCGCAAATTTGTAAGTGCCCGCGGGCCATAGTTTGCCCACCCCTGTAATAGACAGACATATCTGACTACAAAAAAGAAAAAATATAATTTCCCAATTTTTTTTTTTTTATAAAAATATAATTAAAAATAAAATTATGAAACTTGATAAAAATACGAAAAAAAATTCAACTCTATTTTAAGTTTTTTTTTTTATTTAAAAACTTAGTTGTCTCTCTGCAGGTGGATGAATTTAGGGGAGAGGAATAAGCCTAATCAAATTAGCATTATGATTCAGAGGCCTGCACCTTGGTCTTTGTCCTCATCACGTGTTCGGCACCCCCACATCAGCACCCCTTCTTCTAGGGCTTATTGGGATTAGGGCATGCGTGATTAATTGATTTCTGGCCCCATTCATGATCCTCTCTCCTCCCCGAAAGAGGTCCAGTAGAGAGCAAGCACCCCAAACCCCTACCCCTACCTCTTTATCTCTTTTTCTTTCTTTTGAAAACCTTCTCCGGGACAAATTAGCCATTATAAATAAACTAGCCCCCACCCTCTGGCCTCTCCTTTTTGAAATTTTAAATTTGAATTAAATTTGATTTTATTGAAAATTAAATTTTATCTAACCCCGATTTTTAGGTGGATTAAAATGTCTTTTCTGATTTTTCAATTGCCTACAATATTATTTATTTATAGAGCAACAAGAAATTTTTTTTTTAATTTATATATAAAAATCTGGAGTGACTGGCCGCACAGCACAGAACTTTCTCTTATCTTGGCAATTTGAAAGTTATGTACTGTGCTTACCAGATTTTTTTGTGTCGACATGTATTTAGTTTCCACCGATATATATTATAAAAACACTCACACTTTTTCTCATTCACACAGTCTTTTCGGCAACTCAGGCCATATAAGACTTTGACGATAACCGATGATTATTTAATATATATATTTGGGGTCCAGGCATTCTGGTATCAGCCGATATTTTAGAATTAAAAATGTAAAATTTATAAACAGAAAAAAATGTGTATATTTTGTTACCATGGCAACCTATCTTTCCTATGAAGTACAAGAGTAAAGTGGACTTCAAAAAATTTCAAGAGCAAAATGAGAATATACATTTTATAGACCATCTAGTAAATAATTGATTTGTGAATTGAAACGCGATAATAATATTGGTTGATAATAATAATAATATGGGGGCGCGATAATAATATTAGTTGAATACTGGTACAGTACTATCACACTAAAAAAAAATCTGGTGTGCTGTCCGCAGCAGCATACAACTTTCTCTTACCTTTGGTATGAGATTGTTACACAAGATTTTTTGTCGAATCATATTTAGTTTTCGTCGATATATTAGATTTCAAGGTGTAAAATTTATAATTTATATTTTGTTACCATGATCTATGAAGTACAAGAGTAAAGTGTGCTTGAAAAGATTTCAAAGGCAAAATGAGAATATGCATTTTATTGAGCATCTAAAAAAATAATTGATTTGCGAATTTTAATCAAAATCGAAGGAGATACTAGTACTTTTTAGTGGATTTTGTTTAAAATTTTATTTTCACTCGCCAGGAGATTGTCTAAATTAAATACAAAATTACCACTTCGTAACTAAATTGCTTCATGCTTTAAATTGAACACAGTCAGACATACCATGTTGCGAAATCACTTTTTTGGACTCAGGGGACCTCAAAACGTGTATTTCCATCAAAATCTCGACATCGAATTTCTCACTATATATTATAAATACATATATTGGTAAGAGAAAGTAAAAATTAACAAATACGCCTAATGAATTTGGCCTTTGATAGTATTGAGTAGAGCTAAATCTACTAAGAGACATGGAAACGAGATTAGATAAAAACTTTTTCTCTATCTCTGATCAGCTTGCATTTTTATTTTTGTTAATTTTTATTATGAAATTTAAATTTGTATTTAATTATGAAGATAGGAAAAAATTAATGGAGATCACAGAGGCTTACCGAGACAATGGGGGCCTGGGGCGTCACTAGAAGAGGGAGCCTATATACATTTTGTACCAGAGGTGTATATTGAATTTTTTTCGGTAATCGAAAGTTGTGTACTGTGCTTGTCACACCAGATTTTTTGTGTCGACATGTTTTTAGTTCCCGGCAGTAGGGAATATTTGAATTCAGATGTAAAATTTATAAGTATGGGAAAATATTTATATTTTCTTACCATGGCAACCATTTCTCCTATCTTTCCTATGAAGCACAAGAGTAAAGTGTGCTTCAAACAATTTTGAGGGCAAAACGAGAATATACATTTGAAAGAGCATCTAAAAAATAATTGATTTTTGAATTTTAATCAAAATCGTTAGAGCGAATTTTGAGAAAATCGAAAAAAACTGAAAAAGTACATCAGTAAAGTACTAGTACTCTTTGGCCGATTTTGATTAAAAGCTTATTTTTCCGGTCCCGGGGGTGTTTAACTTAAATATAAAATTTCAGCCTCATAGCTCAATTCCTTCATGCTTAAAATTTGACACACACCCACACACCCACCCACCCACCCCACACAGACAGACCATGTCGCGAAAACCACTTTTTTGGATTCAGGGGACCTCAAAACGTGAAGATCCATCAAAATCTCGACATCGAATTTTTGACATGAATCCAATACTTTCTCTCTATATATATATTACATATATACATAGGTAAGAGAAAGTAATAAAGTTTTAATAAAACTGAATTATGGCTGTTGTATTGCAGCCAGGAGAATAAAAAATTTTTTGAATCATTTTGGTCGACGTTTCGGACTCCAATCGCGTCCTTCTTCGTGACCAAAGATTGTTATGAAATAACATAAAACATTTTTTATTCTCCCGGCTGCACATCTCCTTTCCTTAAAATTAATAAAGTTTTAAAATATAACAATTATTCCAAAAATAGAAGCGATATTTTAGCAATAAATAAATAAATCTGGCGAAGTGATAAATCGGTCATCGAACGTTTTCACTCCCCTGTTGACCTATTTTCATCAGAAAGTTGAAGTTGAGAGGCACACATCTGGCTCAGTTAGTTAGCTTTTGCTCTCTTGCCCCTTAACTTTTAGCCCTTAGCCTGTCACCAAAGGGCCAAAGGCAACAACATTGAACTCACGAGGTGATTTATTATTTGTTAGCGTTTGTTAAACTATTATATTTGTTATTTGGTGTCACTATAAATACACTATTTAAACTTAACGCTTTGGATAAATGGCATCGATTTTAGCTGGATAAATATTTACATGCTATTATAAAAAAATATAAATAAAGATAATTATTGCTATTTTCTAGAAAAGTGGGGGAAATAAGTGAGCAACCAAAAGGTAGCGCACCTATGTAAATAAATAAGTAAAAGAAGCACGAAAATATAAACAAATAAGTAAAACGGATAAGATTCCTGGCTACATAGAATTTCAATTAGGCCTATGCTATAGATTTTTACTTTCTCTTACGTCTATGTAAATATATAGAGAGAGAAAGTATTGGTTTCATGTCAAAAATTCGATGTCGAGATTTTGATGGATATACACGTTTTTAGGTTTTTAGGCCCTGAATCCAAAAATGTGGTTTTCGCGACATGGTCTGTCTGTGTGTGTGTCTGTGAACAAAATATCTTAAGAACCAAAAGATCTATGAGGTTTAAATTTCACATTTAATTTAGGCACCCCCATGGGACGTGTCACGAAGCTTTTGAAGAAAATCGGCCAAAGAGTACTGGTAATTTACTGATGTACTTTTTCAGTTTTTTTTTTTTTCGATTTTCTCAAAATTTGCTCGAACGATTTTGATTAAAATTCAAAAATCAATTATTTTTTAGATGCTCTTTATAATGTATATTCTCATTTTGCCATTGAAATCTTCTGAAGACCAGTTTACTCTTGGACTGCATAGGAAAGATAGGAGAAATAGTTGCCATGGGAAAACATGGGAATTTTTTAAGAAATTTACCACTTGCTATTTATACATAGAAAATTTACATTAATTTAAGCATAAATTCTGTGATATCTCTTTTTTTTTTTAAATGGACTTACACCACTTTCAAAATAAACGGTCCATATAAGTTTATCTAAATATCCCGCGGCACCCCTTTCCCGGGGCACACCGGTTGGGAACCATTGGTCTATACCGTACCTGTTAAGATATATAGAGAGAATTAATTCAAATTTGAAATCGAGATTTTAATGCAAATTCACGTTTTGAGCCCCGCTGAGGCCTGTCTGTCCGTGTGTGGGTTCAAAATAAAGCAAAAAGGAAAATAACTACGAGATTGAAATTTTATATTTAAATTTGATATCCTCCTGAGACGGGAAAATAAGTCAAAAAAACCAAAGAGTCCTTTACTGATGTATTTTTCCAGATTTTTTTAACTTCTTTAAAAGAGTACTGTGCGACAAGACACACCAGACGATTTTATTTGCTTTTATTATTAAATTTAATTTAACATATCTCAATTTATTATTTAACTTTTCAAATTGTATGCCAAGCACGTAAGTTTATATATAGGCTATATATGTATGTCCGGAGTAGACAGGCATATCATACATATCATATCTAGCGATAAAAGATATCCACAATGCACGAAGGAAAAGTAAACGCTGATAATAACGACGACCGGTTTATTCGATAGGCAACCAGGTAGATACAGTATGTAGAAGAGAGAGTATATAGGAAAAGGGGGGGACGTAAAATGGCAAAAGCATCGCCTCGATGGCATCCGAAACTCGGAGAGAAGCTGTGGTCCAGCAATGCAAAACCTCAGGCGTTAAATTGCCAGCCAACACCTCCGATAAATTAACCGACCAACTCTCTCTCTCTCTCATTCTAAATGACATACAAAAACAAATAGCCTGTTTTCTTAAGTATTTAGTTTGTTTTCGTTTAAATAAAAAAATATGGCGTGATGGTCGCACAGCACACAACTTTCTCTTACCTTCGGTAATCAAAAGTTGTGCTCTGTGCTTTGACACCAGATTTTTTGTGTTGACACATATTTAGTTTCCGACAGTACTGTACAATCGATTTTCAAGATGTAAAATTTAAAGTATGGAAAAATATTTATATATTGTTACCATGGCAACCATTTCTCCTATATTTTCTATGAAGTACAGAAATAAAGTAGTCTTCAGAAGATTTCAATGGTAAAAAATGAGAATATACATTTTAAAGAGCATGTAAAAAATAATTGATTATGGATTTTAATCAAATTCGTTGGAGCGAATTTTGAGAAAATCGAAAAAATACTGAAAAATTGCATCAGTAAAGTACTAGTACTCTTTGGTTGATTTTGTTCAAAAGCTTCGTGTTCAGGGAAGGGCCTGACTTAAATATAAAATTTCAACTTCCTAGCTCTTTTCGTTCTTGAGATATTTTGTTCACAGACATACCATGTCGCGAAATCCACTTTTTGGACTCAGGGGACCTCAAAGCGTGTATATCCATCAAAATCTCGACATCAAATTTTTGACATGAATCCAATTCTTCCTCTCTATACTACTATATACACTGTAAAAAAAATTTCGATGATTTTACAATTTTTTTGTTGTAAGCAAATTTCCAAGACCAATAGATACTAAATTTACTATACAGTTGAATTATATTTTTACAAAACTCTGCAAAAATCGTTTACAAATGTGTGGTAATTTTACTAATATTTAGCAATTTTCGAGTCCAAATGTCTGGTAATTTTACCAATATTTAGCAATTTCGAGTCCAAATTTGGTAATTTTACTAATATTTAGCAATTTTACAATCCAAATGTCTGGTAATTTTACAAATATTTAGCAATTTTACAATCCAAATGTTTGTAATTTTACTAATATTTAGAAAAAAAGAAAAAAAATTTACGACTGGACCCATAGGTTATTGACCTTTAGGGGACGTCTCTACCTGAATGGAGTGAAATAAATATTTTTATTTAATGAAAAATTCCTCCAGGATTTGAACACTGACCTTTTTGGTAGAAGTCTGCTGCCTAGTCCATTTGACCATCGAATCACCTGTTAGCTAATGATCTATCTCTGCTATTTGGCATTCAAGTATGACCTCATTGTCAACTATTTTTACTAAATAATAAAATAAAAAATAAACTTAAAGTTATCATAATATTATTATTTTTGTATTATTATAACTTAAATAAATCCTTATAGTGCCTAAAAATGTCTTTATTAAGAAAGCTAAAAAGCAGTCGAAACAAAGTCGGCCATGTTGACCGTCTCAGAGAGCCTTAAAAGGAAAATTACAATACCCTTGTATTGTAAAATTAGAAACCTTTTTGTAAAATTACAAACCCTTTTCTAAAATTACAAACCGTGTTCTAAAATTACAATGCCGTTGTATTGTAAAATTAGAAATCGTATGGTAAAATTACAATATTTACTCTAATTTTCCAAGAGAATTGTAATTTTAAAATGTTTTTTGGTTGTAAAAATTTTTTGAATGCATAGATTTGTAAATTTAGTATACAAATGTATAGTAGTTATCATTTACAAGGAAAATTTGTAAATTTACTATACTAAAACATACTAAAATTAAAAATTTTTTTTTACAGTGTATATTAACCTATAAAGAGGTAAGAGAAAGTAAAAAAAAATATCACATTTAATTAGTAATAACAACCTTTTTTTATCTGTTACTTGAAAAAGGTAATTTTGAAATTTTTTTTTTAGAGAATATTAATTACACATAGTCTTTTTCGAAGGGAGATAATGTTTCTAGTTTCTAGTGAGTAGGCCTATAGTTTTTAAATATCGATATACGTATGGTATATATCCAAGGTTCAACACTGCTTGAAGTGGATTAATGATAAAAATTTATTATTCTCACAGGCTAGGATCATCTACAGTTATGTCAACAATGCGAAATACATTTTACTTTCTCTTACCTCTATATATATGTTAATATATAGAGAGAGAAAGTATTGGATTCATGTCAAAAATTCGATGTCAAGATTTTGATGAATATACACGTCTTGAGGCCCCCTGAGTCCAAAAGAGTGGTTTTCGCGACATGGTCTGTCTGTGAACAAAATATCTCAAGAATTAAACAAGCTAGGAAGTTGAAATTTTAAATTTAAGTTAAGCAGTTCCCTGGCACGTGACAACAAGCTTTTGAACAAAATCGGCCACATGTACAATAAAAAATAAACAGAGAATTAATTTTTATCATCATTCGACGAATCTTATCCTTATCTCTAGCTTCTATTGACACCCTGTGACGTGAATGTCACTCTTCACTGATTACAAAAATAATCAAACTTTTTGTTTTATGAGATTATATTTCAATTAATATTAACTATTGGCAAAGGGCTGATCCCGAAATGTTGAAAATATTCATTCATTTATTGTTTACTTGAAGTTAGGCAACTCAAATTACTATTTTTAGTGCTCCAGAGGATGTATAAAGCGAACCATGGAAAATCGAAGTTGTTACGCATGTTTTTCCCGATAAGATGGCGTAGTGCGTCATAAAAAGTATGCCCAAAAATCAAGTAATTCAAAAATTTGCCAAGAGATGTCAAAATGGTAGCTAATAATATTTAATGCATTTGGTTGATTTTCATTGATCTTTTAACAATAAATACTTTATAAATGTTATTATATATTATGTATCTTTTATAAAAGCATAAAAATATATAAATATAGGCCAGATATAGGCTAATACTATATCTTCTGTTAGACTAGCCTGCCATCTATTGCAAGAATGCTGAACTAATTTGACAGTTGGTTTTTAAATAAATCATCTAAGCTTATTTTAAAAATTTCTTAATTAATATGTGATTAAGGTTGTTCGGACATTAAAGCACTTTGGTAGATTAAAAGCTAATTTTTTAATATGTTATTAATCACTATCAAATACGTATAAAATAAAATTTTGAAGCAGATCTGACACAGGGTTATCGTGTAATTAATTTTTAAAAAATTGAAATTTAACATGTAGCCTATGGGGAATAACGACGAAATTCACACATATCGAATTATATAGGCATCTGTGCAAATGATACAAAAACAAAAAAACTTACATTTTATTAATTCACTTCCGAGGAATACGTTAAAAATAAAACCAAAAGTTTCTGCCGACCGCTTTTAAAGATATTTTAACAAGAAAGTCAAAAAATTCTCCAAAATGACAGTCGCTAATATTTAAAAATAATGAATTCTCGAGAGTCAGACCAGCCTGGCAACGTCGCATAGCATAAGTGTCTTATCTCTATGTCAGATACATTTTTTTTTTCAATTTTACAATATTTTTTCTCGCAAATCGTCCATTGTGTTTAAACTGATTTGCATTAAACATTGTAATATATTAAATAAAATAAAATTTAAGGCGTTTAAGATTTAAAATAGATAGTTGATGAATGCAATGTTGCCAGTTCTATATTACGTGAAATACTGCTCAAGTCGAAAGTCATTCATTTATTATTTTTGGTAATTAAATTATTAACTTAATCCAATTATAAACTATGATAGGTCACGACTAAATTATAATAAGGAATTTTGGCATTCAAATTTTTAATTTTATTTAAAAAAAAATTTAGATTCTATTATGACTTACGATGTACTATCCGAACAACCTTAATAATAACAATAAATTCATTTTTAAATTTAAAAAAAATTAAAGATTATTGGGACTGATTGTTTTTTTGTATTTGCTTAATAAAAAAAAAAAAAAATTAATTACGATAATTTTTTAATAAGTCATTAAAAAAATTATAGCTCGATATTCCCAATAATCTCTTGAGAATTGAATTCATTAAAAAAAAACCACATTGAAAATTTCCTTATAATAGTCTAGTTTTTTTTTAAAGTACGTTTAGACGTGCTCTTGAACCCCCTTAACATTTTTGACTCACATTATATAAGTATATCTCATTTAAACCTTTTATACTTTTAAATAATAAAATTGAAAAATAAATACGTCAGTACATATAGATAATCAGGTAGTATTTTTGTCTCTAATCGTTTCCTTAACATTAGTGCAGTCACCAATAAATTATCTCCCGCTAGGTAACGCAGACGGTCAAATGCCATGACGTTATTTACAAGTTGTCCCTCTAAATTTATAGATATTGTTGGTAATTAGAAAAAAAAACTTTATCTATATGCACTGACGTATTTAGAATGTTTATTTTTCACTATTATTATTCAAAAGTATGAGCAGAGATGATTAGTTGCCTATCTTCATGCGATAAGGAAAATGGAATGGATAAAATACGTTCAAGTACGTAAGTTATTTTTGTAGCATAATTATTTCTTTTCGTTTCTCGTCTTAGTTCCTTGAAATAAAAAAGAGTTCTTTTTTTGACATATCATTATAAGGTCCTTTTCATTTTATTAAAATTTTGCGGTTATTTGAACCTCCCATTTTATATTTAGGTACGAAATATGAAGAATGGACAAGGGATATAAATAATTTTTTTCTCCCTTATCTATAAATTACATCATTTCAAGTTTCTTGTATTCGATATGTATTTCACTCTAATGCCATTGGTGTTTAGGTGTGAGTTTGTCCAAAAAAAGTGACTTTTTCCCCCTTCTCTCAAAGCATCGCAAATTATTGGAATTTAAAACAGTATGCGTTGTAGTGGCGTTGGTGGGGCTTGAATGGTGTGGATTCCAGCGGTCGGTCGGTCGGTTCGTGTCCCGTTCTGCTAGTACTGTAGCTATAGGCTATAGTATAGGCTAGTTGGGAGCTTTTTATCCGGACATTAGTCTTGCGTAACGTCCCCAGTCCCTATGCCCTGTCACAAACCCCCCTAAAACCCACCTCTCTACCCAACCTACCCACGACCATCAACAATTCACGTGTGACACATTGTCAAGCGCATAAATTACCAAGCCTGGTTGCCTATTGGAAGGGGAACCAGGCTGCTGCAAGGAGGATGGAAATTATTTTTTAAAATCATAAAAATGAGACCGTTTTTGGGGGGATTTAAGCCAAAAAATAGTCTATCATTTTAATTGTTATGAATGTGAATGGAAGTAAGATTGATCTCTGACGAAATAGGCAGCAAAATTCAATTTGATATTAAAATAGAGGCCATTGATTTTTTTCTTTCTCTTACCTGTATGTACTGTATGTGTTAATATACATATATATAGAGAGAGAAAGTATTGGATTCATGTTAAAAATTCGATGTCGAGATATTGAATTTGGATATACACGTTTTGGTGTCCCCTGAATCCAAAAAAGGTTTTCGCGACATGGTCTGTCTGTGTGTCTCTGTGTGTGTGTTCAATTTTAAGCATGAAGGAATTGAGCTAGGAGGTTGAAATTTTATATTTAAGTTAGGCACCCTCCTAGGGCGTGAAAATAAGCTTTTAAACAAAATCGGTCAAAAACTACTAGTATTTTACTGATGTACTTTTTCAGTTTTTTTCGATTTTCTCAAAATTTGCTTGATTAAAATTCAAAATCAATTATTTTTTAGATGCTCTTTAAAATGTATATTCTCATTTTGTCATTGAAATCTTCTGAAGACCACTTTACTCTTGTACTTCATAGGAGAGATAGGAGAAATGGTTGCTATGGTAACAAAATATAAATATTTTCCCATACTTATAAATTTTACATCGGGTTTGGGTAGGTTTCAAACTGGGGTGCCATGTGTTTTAAATTGGATACAGATTAAATGACACAATAGATATTTTCTAAGGTTATCGTCAAATTTAAATAAGTGAAAAGATGTGTGGGGGGGTGAGGGAATGGAAAAGTGTGATTAAAAATTTTACATCTTGAAATTCGAATGTACAGTACTGTCGGGAACTAAATCTATGTCAACACAAAAAATCTGGTGTGACAAGCACAGAACACAACTTTCGATTTCCGAAGGTAAGAGAAAGTTGTGTGCTGTGCGACATTCACACCATATTTTTAATAAATAAATGAAATTACGTAAAGAAATAAAAAATTAAAAAAAAAAAAAAAAAAAATGTTAATTGATATTTCAACGGCTTGATTTATTTGATCAGTTAGTTGTTTGTCGAACATCTCATTTATTCAATTTCTGATTAATAAGAAAAATAAGTAATGGAATATGTGAGGGCATAAATTGGCCTTTGGTTAATTTTCTTTAAAAAATTCTGGGATCGGTTATTTGTAAAATTATAAAAAAAATTTAGACACAAAATACTGCCCAAGAACAAAGATTAATAAAAAAAACACTATTGAGAAATATACTGAAGTTATAATATAGTAATTAAATAATAGAAGGTAGGTAAGTCGATTGCGATGTGAGTGTATTTGTTATCTGACATTTTTATTGCGTTTGCGATGCCCTAATTACTTACTTTCTGATTTACTTTCCACTACTTTAAACAAACCATAAATATATATTTTATAAAATTATAAATATTATTCTACAACGACAACACAAAAAAGAATTTCAAACTAGAAAATTCAATTTATTGTCGAAATGAAAAAAAAAAAAAAAAATGATTTTAATTATTAATTGTCTCATATTTGATTGAACTTTGAGTAACTTTACAAAATATAAGTGGATATTTTACTATTAATATTCATCCTTTCCTTTGAAAATAGTAAGAGTTTTATGAAAGGACTGATGTTAAATTAAGGAACTAAATTCTAGTAATGTAAGAAAATGATGGTAGCTAATATACGGAACGGGCAAGGCCTACACTATAAAAAAAATATGAATTTTCAATCGTTTTTCATATACTTTCGAGCTAGAATTTTATTATACCCAGTTTGTGAAATCAAATTCATAAACTAGTTTGTGAAGTAAAAAAAATATGAGTCAAATTTAAGTAGCTTAAAAAAGTATTCTTAATAAATTAAGTAGTCGAGATGGTAAGGGCTACAAATTCTTTGCCACTTACCAGAGGGCTAAGCCCCTTGGCCCCCTTCCCCCCCTTCCGCGGAAAAAAACAAAAAATTTTTCTTGTTTACCCCAAGACGAGCAATTGCAAAATTTTAAAGTTTCAAATTTCCCTCTCTGTCTGAAGTTTTAAATTTCCCTCTCTTTTTCCACTACCTGTAACACTAGCCAATCAGCGAGAGTAGAGGCACATACACACAGGGACAGGAAGTCAGCGGCTAGCGCTTTATGCAATATATTGTAATGATAATGATAATGAAGCCAACAAGATCGTTGATGCTGAGAAAGACATTCAAAGAATAAATAAGAATGCGAAAGGTCGCTAAGAGTCACCTATTTATATTTCAATATATAATTATAATTAAGGGTCGAAGCACTCGATCGAAATGTAAAAAAATTAAAAATTGATAAAGTTAATATTTTAAACAACATTACAAATCATAAAAAACATTTAGAGGGTGGTGTCCGAATCATCTAATCCCCCTCCTCTCCCCATCCTGAAAATTTTCTGGCTACTGAGTATAAATTAAAAAATGTGGTTGTGTGGTGTTGGGGGTCGGCAGAGGGAATATTTGAAGTGTAAAATTTAAGTATGGGAAAATATTTTTTTGTAACTGGAACTTTTTCTTTCTATGAAGAAGAGAAGTGTTTAAATTTGAGGAAAACAGAATATAATTTGAAAGCTCTAAAAATAATTGATTTTTGAATTTTAATCAAAATCGTTAGAGCGAATTTTGAGAAAATCGAAAAAACTAAAAAGTACATCACTAAAGTACTAGTATCTTTGGGATTTTGATTAAAAGTATTTTTGGTCCCGGAGGTGTTTAACTTAAATATAAAATTTCAACCTCCTAGCTCAATTCCTTCATGCTTAAAATTGAACACACACACCCACCCACACACACACCCACCCCACACACACAGACAGACCATGTCGAAAACATTTTGGATTCAGGGGACCTCAAAACGTAAGATCCATCAAAATCTCGACATCGAATTTTGACATGAAAAATATTTTCTCTATATATATTATATATAATAGATAAGAGAAATAAAAAACTTTCCAGTTCAAAAGTAAAATTTATTATGTACAGTACAGTGGCGTAACGTATTTTAGCTGCCCCCCCCCGCAACGTTTTTCTCGCCCTGGGCGTATATAAGGAGGGGGTGGGGCTGAGGAGGCCCGGGTACCCCCCCCCCGAAATTTTTCAAATCTATATGTATGTATATATATATATATTTAAGGTTAATTTTTAATTTTTGTTTGAAAAAATGTGTGGCATAAATAAAAGTAATAAAAAAAAAAATGAAAATATGTAAGCATTTTAACTTTTTTTTAAAGAAAATTTGTCTTTGAGAGGGCCCGGGCCCCTCGAAGCTCAGGTGAAAACGGAAAATGATATATTAAAAAGAATATATCATTTTTTTCATGGCCTTGAAAGTCCGCTCGGCCAGACCCCCGGTCTCCCCCTCCCCCGTATCGCGGGGTTTGCGGGGGTGTACGTTACGCCACTGATTATGTACTAATTAATATTAAATAAATGTAAAAACTAGAAACCTCTTGGTAAATTAATAAGTGAAGTGTATATGTCTAAATCGTGTGGAACGTCCCCCGGTAGCCATCGGTTATGTATTTTAAATTTAATAAATAAAATTCTATCCCCTAATGGTCGCAGTATCCGAAAAGGGTGTTTATAAAAAAAATATGTCTAAATGATCTCATATGCCTAAAGTAAAAAATATTTAATAAACATACATTCATTTATTTGTTTAAAACTGGTTTAAATTACGAATCAAATCGCAAAATACTAAATATTAAAAAAAAAAATTATTTTAATCATGTTTAATTTCGTTATTATTAATAAAAATTATTTAAATTTAAATGAATATAGGCCAGGAAAAAAAACATTCATTCGAAAATAAAATAAAATTAATTAACAAATTAAAAACCAATAATAATTTAAAATTTGAAAAATTTAAACAATTTTTTTTTGTTTTTGTTCCATGCCATGCATTTTTACATTTACATTTATCCAATGGCGAATATTTAAATACAAAAAATAAAATATGATAATGCGATAATATTACAACAAACACATCAATGGAATTTTTTTTTAGAAATTGCATTAAAAAAAAAAAATAAAAAATAAATGCATAAATGAAATATTTTTTTTTTAATCATTGGCGTTAAAAAAATGCACTTGACACTTGCGTTAAACAAAAGTATTTTTTTGTTTGTTATTTATTTGGATGTCATCTACCTGTTCCAGATGCAATTTGTAGATTGGTCACGGCCGGTTGTCATCGGGGGCTCCGCCACCGACGTCGTCGGCCGCTAATAACATCTTGACGCCATCATGCTCCTCCTCCATTATTAATTATTTTTTATTATTATTATTAATTATTAATTTTTTTTTTTTTTTTTAATAAATATATTGGCAGTAATCTTCTTTCGGTTAAGGAAACTAGTTTTATACAACGTTCTAGTAGGCTAGCATGCATTATCCGTGCAGGCGGAGGGGAGGGCACGTTGCCCCTCCCCTTCAACTTATAGTATTCCTCCGCAGGATGTGGGCGTGGTCTGAAATGACAAGCCACGCCCCTCGTCTTCCCCTACCGCGTCAAGCAAGGCGCCAAGCATAAAATGGCCATCTGTGTGGGAGATGAGTCACTAACTCGAAGAGCGCCTTCTCCAGACTTTCTTTTTTATTTAATTACAAACTACTAATCTTCTTTATTTATTTTTTTTTTACTCAATGATTGAAAATTCTTTTCGGCATTTATATTTTATTAAGACAAGCTTTCTTCATGATCGGAGCGGCAATTGTTTTCGATTATTGTTAATTCATGGCGGCTTTCTTCACCGAAAAATTAGAGGAGAGAATAAATAGTTGCAAGAGATTTAATTAATCTACTGAGAATGCGTCTAGTTAGCAAAACAAAATAAGGCCAAAATTATTTAAAATCAATACCACTATATAAAACAATGTTTCTTTTAGGGAATTTGCTTTCCGAAGGGGTGACATTTCTGGAATTCAAGGGATTACGGGATTTATTGATTGGTAGCCAATTCAATTTAAATAAATTTTTGTCACATGGGACGGGATCCGAATCCGCGTTCTGTAACTTAAGACTATCGTTATTGACAATGGTAAACAACCCTAGCCTCTCGGCCATGGGTGGGGGGGGGGTATTATAATTTAATTTATGATTTATGACATCAAGAAATTAAAAAAGGTTGAGAAACACTAATCTTCTATTTATATAATTCGCTAATGTCCGTCTGTCACGCTCTATTTGGGCAACTTGCCGTTGAAATTTTGAAACGAAATTTTTTATGCTTAAAGACCTTTTAGGGATTACAGGAAAATTATTTTCATCCCGAAATTCCTATATCTTTTTGAGTTATTAATTCCTTAAGTTACGATTTCTCCCAGAAAAAATGTATAGAGAAATATTTATGTATTCTTTCCAATTGCGTATTCTATAAATGTAAACAAATCTTCAATCGGACACTGAATTGGAATAGTAATGATAATTTTTTTTTTTATATAATTAAGAAAAGGCGAGAGTCCAACGCAGGCGGACTTGAGCCAGCTGAGGGGGGGGAGTCCAGGGGGCGAAGACAGGAGGGTCTAGACGTGAAGTTTCTCATTATTAGGAAAGGCAAGATCCGCAACATGCGGGCCCAAGCCAGCTGCCGGGGAGTCTAAAGGGGCGAAGGCCCCCCTGTTAGGCGCGAAGACCGCCGAAGGCGGGCGCCGCGGCTAGTTCTTAATAAAACTCCAGAAGGGCTACTTATTAATTTAAATCTTAAAAAATCAAATTGCTAATTTATAGATGGAAAAATTTTTTTCCAAATTCTTTACAACAATTTACAAGAGAAATTTCGATTACATATATACGTCATTATCGACCCATTTTGTCAAGCTCCAGTGGCATAGCGAGAGAAGGGGGAGGTAAGAGGGTAATAATACCTCAGGCGCCACCCGCAGAGGGGCGCCAAATTGTCCCCAAGAGAAACAAGATTTTCCAGAAATTTTTTTGTTTTTAATTTAAACACCTCATTTAATTATTATTTGTATTATATTATATTCCTATAACGAGTATATTAATGGACCCTGTTATGCAATAGTGTGTCAAGCGCCAAAAAAAATTAAAAATTGATTTAAGCACGGAATATTGTTTCAAATGCTATAATTAATAGAATTTTTTATGAAATATGTCCTAAAAAATTTATATTTAATGTTACTTGCACAAATGACAAAAAAAAAAAAATTATATATAATCCAATGAAAACAAAAAACTTTAATGTTAATTTTCTCAAAACTCGGTAGCTGGCGCTTGACACACTAATGCGTATTAGGGTCCATATAGGCTTATATTATATTACTATATGTAGGTGGTATAAGTTCAAGTTAGATAATATATAGGGCCTATTATAGGCCTACATATTAATATAGTAACACAATTTAATTTAATAAAGAAAAGAAGTGACGAGATATTCACTTATACCATTTAAAAACGCCGTAGGTATTTATAAAAAATTGAAAATTACATTTTTATGTAGAGGAACTCTCGGGAATGGGCAGCTCGACGATATCCCTTTCAGCCTGCGTTGTATTAACGAGCCTTTCAACTATTAATAACTAAACAAAAAAATCTCACACGATTAAAATAACTCGTATTCAAAATTAATTTTCTTTTGAAAAATTAATCAAAATTAATTTTCTTTTGAAAAATTAATTATGAATATCGAGAGACTTTCTGGAAAATAAGAAAAGGGAGAAAAAAATTTATTTTTTAAATATAACTACATAATCTTTTTACAAAAATTCACAGTAGTCTTGCGGACAGAACAGGAAGGACTCAATTTCTTGGCACTCTTCTCCACTTTATTGGCGATCTTCTTCTCTTCAATGAATTAATTTCATTATACAATCTTCTTAGTCTTCATTTAGGTAAAAAGAATGAATTTCACATATTTTTATTCTTCGCATAAAATGCATTAAAAATCACAAAAAATGTTTTGTTTTTTTAAATCAAAGAATGTGTAAAAATTAAAAAAAAAAGATTCATTAAGTTTGACCACTCTCCCAAATTCAAATAAATCATTCATAGTAGAGTGAAGCTAAGCTAAAGGACCTATGCTAAGATTTCTTTTGCGCCCAGGGAGAGTGATCCCCAACCCCCCTCTATCAATCCCTACTCTATGATTAAAGAAATTAAATTTTGGCTGTTAAATTTGTCCGAAAAGAAACTTGTTGTATTTTCATTGGATTTATCATCTTAACACAAAGATCCGAACTGAACTGAGTACCAGAAGAAGAGACCCTGCCTAAAACTATTAGTCATTAAATCGAAGTGTTATTTTTGTACTCTCCACAAGAGGAAACTTTATGTTCGCTTCTCTTGCTGTTCGAAATCAATATGATCAGAATCAAGAATACAATGAAACATGACAAGTTTCGCTTTTTGAGTTGAATCAATTAAAAAAAAAAAAAAAAAAAACCAAGAACTCGTCTCTTTCCTCCAGACTCTAGACTATTCTACCTAACGGGAGATAAATAAATAGTAGCGCATTTCTAGCGACGGAGTTCCGAGAGAGCACTTGTTCACAAAAAGATTTTACAAAAGAAATCACTTAAACTTAATAAAAAGGATCAAAAGCAGAATAAAATCTTGAACATAAAAGTGAATCATAATATATTTCAACAATTAAGCTTTAATGAAAATTTGCATTTTGATAATATAAAAAAATTGTTGAAAATAAAAATTAAGAAAAAAAAAATTGTGAATTATAAAAACCATCTGAAGATAGACTTTAAGCCTAAATAATTTAATGTTAATTAATGAGATGAATAAAAATCAGTTATTAGAATTTGATAATAAAATTTTGACAAATTTCAATAGATTATTTTTATTTTGCTTTTGATATATCATTATAAAATATAATATTAAATTAAGGCATGGCGGATCCTAAGGGGTATCAAACTGTCCTTTTAATCATTTTTCTTTTTTAGTCTTTTCGGTATCTTTGACTTGAACACGATACACATAATAATACGATATACTGTATATTGTGATCCAGACACATTTATTTAAGCCATTGGTATCCAAATGATTTAAATAAATATTCAAAGTATCGCCTGTAACCCGCGCCCTTTGGCTATTAGGATATCGATATTGACATTTGTCAACACCTCTCAAAATAAAAATTTCAAAAATCAGGGTTTCGAAACATTATTTTTTTTTGTTTAATCAAAATTATTTGGAATTAGGAAATTTTAAAAAAGTATGCAAAAAAAAAAATTTTTCATGAAACAAATGTATTCCCATCAAAGGATCCGCCAGACAGGAGCGTAGCCAAAAGTCAATAAATTTTAAATTAAAAAAAGTCAAACGAATTAAAAAATTGATTAATTTTGATAGTTTTTTGACAAATTTGTTCCTATTATTTTAACTAAAGTCAAACAAATTAAAAATTTTAAAATTTATGGGTAAAGAAAAATACACTATTTTATGATCAAAAAAAAAAAAAATTCAAATGTTAATAATATTTTTTGGCTTCGCTTCTCTCACCAGAAATTAATGCTAAAAATATATAAGGAGACTCAGATATGTAAATAAAATTTTTGACATATTTAAATTTTAATTATTATATTTGTATATTTAAATATATTTGAAAATTATTTAGCGTCAATTAAGTGTTTTTTATTGATAGTTTCATGCCTGATCTATCTAACCTAATTAATTAAGAGGGGGTAGACAGTACCTCGGTCATCCAATCCATCCATTTCCAACGAAGCGCTCGAAGAATTCTGAAAGAGAAGCCCTAAAAACCCTCTCCCCACCCGCATCCCAACCCTTCATTCAATCATGCCTATCAGCTAAAATAGCAATCTATAACACACCTTCATAACCAGATGAAGATCTCGCAGGTGAGCAGCGAGCGAACCTAGCCTAGAAGAGAGACGGGGCCTAACCTTCTATAGGTGAGAGGAAAGGAAGGTGCAGGAGGAAGAAGGTTAATTTTCATTTTTTTAATTAATAAATAAAAAGAAGACATGTAGTAAAAAATGAAAAGAACCCTCGATCAGTGTTTCCCAACCAACGCGCATTGCAATTGCATCATGGGTTGCTGCTTTTTATATATAAATAAATTTATTTATTTTATTTATTTATTTATTACAATATTTATTATTTTAATATTTAAATATAAAATAACAACAACGCGTGATACAAGTACAAAGAAAAGATTCAAAATCGGTAAAAAAGGGAAAATTAATTTATTACTTTTGTAAAAATATAATTATAAACAATTTTTCTTAGAAAAAAATTTAGTGTTGGGATACACAACTTAGACTACCTACATATTCTTGTGTAAATAAAGCTACATCTAACTATTAACCTACTTAATTAGCCTATTTTTATTTTAACTCTGACGCTATAATTTAATAGATATTTTATTTTTAAATTTAAATCTTTAAATTTATTTTGAAAAATAATTTTGGTAAGTAAGCTGAATGTTTTGACGCTTATTTATATCAATTTTTTTTTTGAGTTCTTTATTTACTTTAAGTTATGATTTGATTTTTTATATTAACTTTTTTGTATATTAATATATTTGCATATTCATTTTGTCAAAAATTTTCTTTGTTTAGCCCTTTATTTATCTGGGTGGATTTTCAAAGACCCGCTCTTATAAAATAAATTTTATTTTATGCATTTGTTAAATTTTAAATCACTTCAAATTATTTTTTAATAAATTTTCGAAAGCAATCTACTTGTTTTAAGTTGTTCTTTTATTTAGAAAAATTTTTAAATAAAATCTGAGTCGCCTTTAAAATAAATATTGACTCACGGTTGATATATTCCAGCGAGTGCCTTGATAATATGACCCGAGTACGCCAACAAATGTGTCCAAGAAGTCTCTGTAGTCCATCAATGCTTTCAAGATGACGTCATTAACCCAAAGCCTCGTAGATGATCTCGGAAGTCCAAAGAATATTTCCACTGTTTTTAGAGGAATAGATGGAATGTGACCTATTTAAAAAAAAAAAATATAGTATTATTTTTTTGTTAATTAATTTTTCAAGGGAGGGCAAGTGCCACCTCTCCACCTGCCATTAGACCTTCTAAATCAGGGGTGGCTAAGACGCGAACCGCCTTGAACATTTTGTGGCCCGCGAGATGAATCACACTTTTACAAAATATATTTATTTTATATGGGTATTATTTCAAATAATGGAATTGAAATAGAGTTTTTGAAATACATTTGTATTTTGTATTTCTTTTTTTTTTAATTTCCCATCTCTCAACAGAGATTAACTCCAATTACAGAGAGACGGAGAAGGCATTGGCAATGTTTGAAAATTTTCACGGCAATTGGGATTTGAACTCGAGTTGTATAGCAACTCTAGATTTGTTTATCCTAATAACCCCGAGCCTCCTTTTTTAAAGTTTTATTAAGTATTTGTATTTCAAATTCTTATATCAAAGTATTTTGCCCGATTCAAAATTTCAAATTTTTTTTATTTTTTATTTTATTGAGATATACGGCTTAACATTCAATCTAACTGAGTATTTAAGCCATTTGGATACCAAATGGCTTAAATAGAAATGCCTGAACCCCCAATAAATATATTAATCAATAACGGTTATCGTCAAAGTCTTATATGGCCTGAGTTGCCGAGAAGACTGTGTGAATGCTTGTGTGAGTGTGAGTGTGAATGTTAAAAAAAAAAAAAATCTAACTGAAATTATTATAATGTAAAGATGTGAAATTGTTCCAAGACGACAGGCTATTTATAAACATGTCTGCCATTGTATTTTGTATTTCAAATAGTATTTTACCCGGCCCTGTCATAATAATAATAATAATAACTCATTATGTTTCAATTTTTCAACCCAAAAAATGTCTATAGAGTGTATGGAGATATGTAATTTTATATGACGCCCGCGGAGTTATGATGCATTTTCAAGATCATTTGGTTTGGCCACCTCTGGTTTAAATGATCTCTTGAGAAAGGAGAAGCCATCAACCAACACAGACACATATTTTCATTTTACATAATTTTATTATTGTATATACAATTTAGTTGCTATTTATTTCAATTAGCCACTCTAAGTATTTATAAACGAAGTGTTTTAATATTTGAAAATTATTCATTTTAATGATATTTGGTTAGATAATTAAAATGAAAATTAAATAGATTTTCTAAATAGATAAAATAGAAAGGAATAATCGTTTGTAGATAAGAAAAAGGTAATTTAAATAAGAAAGATGGATTACCTGGGTGATATCTTGAGGAGCGTGGAGGTAACATTTTCAACCAACAAAGGTGTCCACTCAACTGAGAGAGTGTTGATGCCGGCCGGCGTTGGTTAGCAACGGAGGGAGGGCAGCCGGCCAGTGGAGGGGTCAACAATGAAGGCGCGAGCCAGAGAGAGGGGAGGGTTTAATTATAGCCTCGACGGAGCTAGAAAAAAGAAAACTAAAATTAATATCACCTTTACTCTTTGTGTCATCATTCAAAGGGTGAAGGTATAGTTCAGTATGTGGAGGATTATCCTGAATGTTTGTCAATTAAATTATAATAAGGAAATTTATATTTTTTTTAAATATAGAGAAAATTATTTCACAAAATTATATAAATTAATACTTATTAATATAAATAAATAAGGGCCTAAATGGCCTTCGATGCCGAAAAAGGCCCTAATTAAAAAAAAAAAAAAATTTAATATTAGACGCTATACCTATATATTATTCAAATCATCTATGAAGAGGAGTTTTTCGGGGGATGGGGGAATCTGGTGTGACTAGTCACACAACTTTCTCTCTTGTTGCATTCTGTACTTGTTTACGAGATTTTTTGTTGTGTCGAAATAGATTTGAACACACACTCCGATAGACCATTTTAAGGGACCCACTTTTTTGAATCAGAGACCCTCAAAACGAGTATTTCCATCAACACCTCGACATCAAATTTTTGACACGATCGCAATATCTTTATATATATTATATATAAGTAAGAGAAAGTAAAAATATAGGCCTATATAGGCCTACAAATCAAATTTATAACTATTGATTTTTAAAATTGTATAGGCCTATAAAAAATAAAATTTATTATAATTTTCAAGAAAAATTTTTTTCTCAAAACTCGAAGGGGGGGGGTAATTATCCCCTTTACCTCCGCGCCTTGTATTCAAATTTCTGTTGTCGGATCAGAGTAAATTTTTAGGACGTCTTGAAAAGTTTTTTTTTTTATATAATTTTTCAAATTACAGCGTAACGAAATTTTGTGATTATTTGTAGACAAAACTTTTTTACGGCCCAAACAGAATAAATATCACATATTGTCTCTATGGCAATTTTTTAGATATATTTTTCCGATCATATAAATGTTTCGTTTATCATCTAATAAAATAAATGCATCTCTCTCTCCCCCTTCTCTTTCAATGTTAAAAGCACATAAACGTTTTTTTCAATACCAATTTTATCTCCATTATGATATTTTTAAACATATTTTTTTATAATAGCACACGGTATATATGAATATGTATGTATATTCAGGTCAAATATAAAAAGAAAAATACCCGTTTAAATAAATAAAAATATATATTTAATCTGTCGATAAAAAGCAGATGATTGTAGCTATTTATGAACAAAGATAAATATTTTATTTTCATCAGTAGAGAAATTTTATTTTAGCAAAAAATGACTTTCATATATATATAATATATATAGATACTTTTTTTGTATGCTAGGAATACGGTTTTATTTAAAACAAAATTTATTTATTAAAATTTGCTGTTAATTGCAAAAATTATTATTAAGATAAAACAGAATTTGGTAGTACTTGACATGATAAAGTAGTTAAATAAGTATTGATTTTAGTTTAGGAAAGAAATAAGTTCAGAAAGTTTTATTGGAATGTTTAGAGATCCCTTAAAGTTATGCAACCAAATTCAAGAACAAACAAGTTAGGTTGCATATTTGCGAAGTTGCAGGCAAATTTAAAAAGTCAATAAATTTTTTATTTTAAGTCAGGGGAACATTAAAATATTTAATTCGATAAAG